>RJWM01005012.1:0-95843 GCA_004363535.1 Dasyprocta punctata | reverse complement strand
TATATGTGTTTATTAAAAATATGTAAGCACTGTACTTGGGAAAAAAATTCATCCTTATTATTGCGATTAGAATCTCCATCAAGCGTTCTCTTGCCACTTAAATAATTAATATTGATAGATGAAAACATAGCCTCCAGTTCTTCCGTGCCATTCCCAGCAAGGGGTGTGCTCTATCTTCCTGTACATGGCACAGTGTGGTCCCTGCCAACAGAATATGTCAGAGTGACTCAGTGACTTCTAAGGTTTGGTGGAAAAAGCCACACAGCTTCCCCCTGAGTCTGAGAGACGATTACCTTTGTAGACCTGAGATACTGCATGAAGTCTATTTCGAGATGGCTATGCTGCGAGGAAGGCCAGGCCACATGAAAGAGCCTCGTGTAGGATCCCTTGCCAACAGTTCCAACCAATGTCTTAGCCAAAAGCCAGAATAAGCTGTCAGAAATGTGATCAAAGATGCTCCTGGCTGATTTTAGCACCACTGTTGAGTTACTGTCAGCCTATGAGTCTTCTCAGGTCAATTCCTAGACATGATAAACTTCCCAATAGTGCTGTTCCTGCCCTTTAGTCTTTCTCAGAGAAGGCAGGAACTGTTCTACTTTCTCCTTCATGCTAGAGGAACGTGAAAGAGCAAAAAAACAACTGCTTTGGTTGATGATGATCCTGGCCTGGCTGGCAGGGAACCGGGAAGACACACAGCCCTGCCCACTCAGGCCTCCAGATGCACTACAGCAGCTGGATGAACAGGACCGCTGAGGCTCTAGCCAGAGCCTTTCACTGAATCTGGAGCTGTGGTCCTTTCTGCCTCGTATTTTATGCCCATGCTCCTTTCCCCCAGTCTAGTCAAGCAGGAATATTTTTCATAACTCCATTCCTATGATTTCTTCATGTAATTGGGGTATTCAGAGATCCTGGAGAGCCAGCCTGAGACTAGGCTGAGGTTTCCCAGACATTCTAAGCAGTCATTGTCTGATGCAGTCACTGGAAAGGTCTGTCTTCTGTGAGTTTGCTGGAAGTCATATGAGAGGTCTCTTCCCATTAAGGTGATACTTCTTTATAAGGAAAACATGCATGTACTATATTATTATACAACACATTAAAATGTGTTTTTTCCTCCCTTTTTTAACATTTCTGGAACCAGGAAGTACCTGACTATTAGTATGTACATTTCACAGTGGGTCTTTTCTCCATGGCTCCCTAACCATGCATACACTAGAAAGCAATTATTGAAGTTCTTGGTGCCTCTTACAGTTGACATAGTAGATTTACAGCAGATCTAACCTGCGACCCCATGGATTTATGTTGAGTATATACATAAATCCAGAGAAGAATGAAGATCTAGAATGATGATTTCAGAGTTTGGGGCCACCAGTTTCCTGGAAGCACTTACATATTCCATAAAGGTGTCTGAAAAGCTGAGTGATTTGAATTCAACTTCTGCACAGAGCAGGCCTGGTGAGGCACTGTGCTTCAGGTTTGCACTTTGCTGAGCTGTACTCCAGGGTAAGAGGTAACTGGCCACAGGCCTTCGGAGCAGTTGCAAGCCCTCAAATCCTCCAAAGCCTTGGATTTGGATGGGAGTGATTCTGGGCTCTGGTTCCAGGGCTCCTGGTGTCTAGAAGAAGCGATGCAAATTCTCCTTTGAGAAAAAGAATATTATACAATGCTTCTATTTATTTCAACTAGCAATTTTGCCCACTGTAGGACTTCTCACACAATGCAGAATAATTAGGCACATGAGGAGACAAGGTAAAAAAAAAACAGAATCCAGGAGGAGCAGTAGCTAATAGAAGTTTCAGATATTAGCATTGGTAGATGCACACTTTACCCTTAAAATGATTAAAGATAAGCCAGGCATGCTTCATGCCTATAATCCCAGCACTCGGGAGGCTGAGGCAGAAGGAACGTCATGAGTTCAAGGCCAGTCTGGGCTACATGGTGAGTTCAGGACCAGCCTAGAATGCATAGCAAGAGTCTGTCTCAAAATGAACAAATAAATAGTCATGTTCAAATATATAAAATGCAAGAAGTTTGGCAGAGGATATGAATCTATTAAAAACAACCAAATTGTAACCCTAGAAATGAAAAACACAGTAACTAAAATTAAGAACTTGGTGGATTTAAGAGCAGACTTGAAAGAGCCAGGACTTAGCATCAGATTTAAAAATGCCATAGAAGCAAGGCACAGTGGTACATGACTGAAATCCCAGCATTCTAGGAGGCTGAGGCAGGAGGATCACAAGTTCAAGCACATCCTGGGTAACTTAGCAATTTGGTGAGAACCTGTCTGAAAATTTTAAAATGGGCTAGAGATGTAGCTCAGTGCAAAGACCCTGGGTTCAATACCCAGTATAAGCAAAAGAAAAAAAAAGCAAAACAGATTGTTAGTGAATTGGAAGACATTTCAGAGGGAGATATCCAGGATAAGTAGCAGAAAGGAGAAAAGAAAAGTATAGAGGAAAGCATAAAAGACAAAGCAGGACAGTGTAGTTAGAATTCTCAAAGGAGAAGAGAAAGAAGTGGAGTGAAAGCAACATGAGAATGATCAACAGCTGAAGAAAAACATGAAGAAACCGGGTATGGTGGTGCATGCTTGTAATCTCAGCATTTAGGCAGCTGAGGCAGGAGGATCACCATGAGTTTGAGGCCAGCCTGGGCTGCATAGTGAGTTCAAGGCTAGCAAGCACAGATTCAAGAAGTCCTGCAAAACCCAACTAGGACACATAAAAAGAAATCCACAACTCAGCACATCATGGAAAGACTGATAGGAATCAAATGTAAAGTAAAAAATATTTTTAAAAAAGTGAGAAAGAGATTACCTTCAAAGGAACAATGATAAACTGACATTGAATGCCCAAACACAAGTAATACCATCAAAGTACTAAAACAAAGTTACTGTCAACCTAGAATTTTATACCCAGTGAAAATATCATTCACTATTAAAGGTGAAATGAAGACATTGTTAGATAGTTGAAAATGGAGAGAATTCATTACATTCAGTCTTCATTAAAAGAAACATTTAAAGGGGATTCTTCAGGCTGGAAGCAACTTCTTATAGGTAGAAGCTTGTAGACATGAAAAAGAATGAATAGAAGAAATAAATAATGTGGACAAATTGAAATTACATGATATATAAAACACCTATAATACTGTATACTAAAATAGTGTAGGTGAAAAGTATTTTAAGTAAGTTAATATGTTGTATTTGAGGTTGTGTTACTGAGGAAGAAGGTAGAAGTAACTTCTGGGATTCTAATTAAAGCAATAGTAAAAGGATAAATAATAGTCAGATCCATACAGAGGAAAAAGCCAGTGCTCTTCCCTTAAAAAGGAATTCGAACAATCCAAAATAGGGAAGAGATAGGATGAAAGTCAGATAAATGAGTCAGACATGTAAGATAGCAGATTTAAATTAAAAGAAATTGGTGATTAAACTAAGTATAAGTAGATAGACGCTCATATTAGAAAACAGATTATCCAGTGGTTTTTGTTTGGCTTAGGTTGGGCTTTCTCGTTTGTTTGTTTGTTTGTTTTTGTTTTTTCATGTGTAGTCTTGCTGTGTTGCTCAGGCTGCTCTGAAACTCATGCCTTCCTCTAGTCCTCCTGACTCAGCCTCCCAAGGAGCAAGGGCTGCAGACATGCGCCACTGTACCCAGCTTGTTGGGTGAATTTTTAAATATTTAACTATTTGCTGTTTACAAAAGATATTCCTAAATAAATCATGGGGCAAAATTTAGATTATAATAGAATTCAGCACATATTTAGTATCACATAATGTCAAAACTGTACCCCAAACTCATCTAGTGCTACTAAAAGTATACCTAGAAGGAAATACTGCACATGAAATGTTTGTGTTAGAAAATGAAGAAAGTTGAAGGTTCATGAACTAATGATCCAGCTTAAGCAATATGAAAAAAGGAACAGGAAAAAGGGCAGAATGTTATGAAGTTAAAATATACTAGCAGAGACCAACAGTGTGTTACCTCTGAAACTTGTATTGAAACCTGTGACTTCAGTTCACGCTTCACCTGTCTTCCTGAATGTTGACCTTTGGGGAGAATGTTTCCATGTTACACTTTCAGTCAAAGCTCATGAATCAGAAGAAATATCTTTTGGGACAGAGCTAATAGCAGAAAAGAACTATTCGTTTCCCCTTTATTCAACTCAGAGAAGTTCCACTAACCCAGTGTCTCCTTTGTTCCAGGACAACTGTGTGTAGCAAAGGGAGTGACGAACAGCAGATCGTGAGAGCTGTCGATGTGCGCATTGAGAACAGCCCAGTGCCTGGAGGCGCGTACAGTGCCCTGTGTATTAAGGATGAAGGTCAGTGCCGCTGTCTTTGTAAAGGTCCTGGAGGTGCAGTCTTGGCAGTTGCTGCCTTAGAATGGGTTCGTAGAGGAAATCTTTGAGGTGAGGACTCTCTGAACGTGCTTTACAAGAAGACTTCCAAGAGAACCCAATTGGGAAATGAAGAATTGGATAGGAAAGGAAAGGTGGCCAGGCAGAGGTGCAAAATTAAGTGAGGTTCACGGTGGTAGTGAGGTAAGGGAAACTTCAGTCTGGTCTCTCAGGAAGTGTCTGGAGGCAGAGTAAGTGAGCTGGAGTCCTGATACCGCTGCACCTGCCAGTCACGGGCAAAGGGTTGCTTCAGGACTTATAGATTCCCAGGCTCTTCCGGGGTGTTTTTGTTTGAATAGGCAAAAGGTTCCGGTAACCTAAATGCTACCCTCCTGCAAAGAAGCCCAGATGCCCACCCAGAGTCCCTGTGCATTGGAACAGTCTGGGTCTTCAGGGGTAAGGGCAGAGCCCTGGCAACGTCTGCTCCTGTCACTGATGCTTAGAACCTGCACTCCAGTCTCTCATCATAACAAACAGCACAGCAAAAAGAAAAAAGTTCTTTTTCCCCAGACAGAAATTTACAGAACTTAGAAAATAGCTCTTAGGAAGGAAAATTCAGCTTCCTTCTGGAAAATCAGCTGAGTGGTGGGGGAGAAAACCATAAAGCATTTCATGAGCACCAAAATAAGTACACCTTCATTTATCAGAAACACATGCCATCAAAGGGGGGATTTCATGCTGATGGAGAAAAAGTCAGTTTCTTAATCATTAGTCGTAGAAATCAGCACAGGTTCAGATTGGCTGCATGCTACTCATCTGGGAAGTATTAAAAAATACCCACGCTTGGGTGCCAGCCCTAGAAATTCTGCTGGAAGTATTTTGGATGCTAAGGTTGTTTTGGGTTTTTTTTTTTAAATCACAGTGATTTTTAAAGCACAACCTATGTTGAGAACTATCTGTATAACGCAGGATTTCCCAAACCTCTCTGATCATTACAAATAGCAAGCAGATCCACTTGTTAAAAACACAAATCCTCAGGCTGCATCCCGAATGAGCCAAATCCCCATCTCCAGGGAAGAGGTTAGAGGAGCTGGTAAATGTAAGAGCCATGGTGAAACTTAAGCCCTACCAGGTGATTGTCAGTTTATTAGTGAAAAGCTTCCCTTCTGCTATGGGGTCTCTGTCCAGGGAGATTCTTCATTAACTGATTTCTATGAAAGACTGAGTGTTAGGGGAGCCTCTTAATTTGTCCAATCAAGCAACAAAGAGATGTGACACTGTGAGTTGTCCTTGGGTTTTGTCAAATCACGTGATTAAACTGATCCTTTGAATTGCAATATAGGCAGAACCAGGTCCCTGAAGGAGTCAGGACACAGCCAGAAAAAAACCCAGCACAACTATTTCAATGACCTGAAATGAACAGTCCTAGCTTTTTCCCTGATGAATAAGAAGCATCAGTTCGATCTTGTGATATGACATAACATTCCAAACGATAGTGCCTAAAAAGGACTATTTAGCCCACAACTTTGTGGACCACTGCTTTATGTTGCTCTTCTGCTTGTCTTGGCTGGGCTTGCTAATGGGACTGTAGTAAGCTGCTTGTTTACAGGTAGCTTTGCTGCTGGTGGGGTGGTGGCGGCGCTGAGCTGTGTGTTCCTCGTCATGCAACAATGCAACCTGCAATTTCTACCTCAAGGCCATCATACGGATTGTGTGGATTTAAGTGTGTGCTCTTTTTGCCCATAATCATAGTGCATAAAGCCAGAGATAGGAAACATTCATTCGTGTCCTCTAGGACATGAGGATCAAAACCATGCTAGTGACTCCATATTTGAATTGTGGACAGACCAACATCATGTGCCTCCTGATATGTGGCATTTAGAAGAACAAATTGATTGAGTGATATTACTGCCAAAAACCACATAACTCAGTCTAATCACTAGGCAACATTAACAAAGCTGATGTGTAAGTTACTTTTCCTCATTGCTGATGCAAAATATCTGATACCCAAAGTTAAGGGAGGAAAGCTTTATTTAACTCACAGCAGTTTATAGAGGTTTCAGTCTGTAATCGACCGGCTCCAAGGCAAGGTGACACATGGCAGGGAGCAACAATTTATGGCAGCAGAAGACAACAAAAGCAACAAGAGAGGAGAGGGGAGGGAAGGGGAGGAAAGAGCTCTTTCTTTCCCTTATATTGTATCCAGTATACCAGGATTAGGGTGGTACCAGTCCAGTCAGTGGACTGATCTAGCAGTAACCCACCCTTAATCCCAGCATTGCACTATGAGTCAATCATACACTCTAGATTCAGCTGCCTCTGAAGAAAAAGCCTTATGACTGCGTGAGGCTTTGGGGGTACATCTAGACACAAACCATAACATTTTGTCCTTGGCTCCTCAAAGATGCATGCACATCCCTTTATATAAATGGCATTTAGTCCATCTACAAGAGTTGCTAATGTCCCAACAGTTTCAGCATTGCTTAAGGGTCCAAGTCAAAAGTCTTCTCTGAGATTTAAGGCAAACTCTTAGTTGTGAGCCCCATACAAATGAAAAGAAAGCTAAACACT
The DNA here is from genome assembly GCA_004363535.1 of Dasyprocta punctata. Classification (NCBI taxonomy): domain Eukaryota; kingdom Metazoa; phylum Chordata; class Mammalia; order Rodentia; family Dasyproctidae; genus Dasyprocta; species Dasyprocta punctata. Next base: position 88,937 of record RJWM01005012.1, on the reverse strand, counting down.
TCCAACATTCAATGGCACAAGATAGACATTTCCATTCCAAACATTATAAATGAGAATACAAAGGAATGGGACTGAAGCAAGTCCAAAATCTAGCAGCGCAAACATTAAGTCCTGTAGTTCCATGTGCAGCATTTGAGACAGTGTGTGGCAACTTGTAAACTCCAAAGGGCCCTGCTAGTGGCTGTAGGTCCCATGGCTTCTCTCTTGGGCCTGCTTTGCTCCCTCCTTGCAGTTACTCCTTCAAAAACATCAATAACAACATCAATAACAAACAAAAAAATAAACTCTCCATCAATTCCCAGCACTGCAAAAAAAAAAAAAAGAAAAAAAAGAAAACTAAATAAACCTTTTCAAAACACAAAAATCCCTGAAGGCTAGAGAATCAAATATGTGACGCAAAGGTGCTAAAGCCCGTCACTTCAAGGACAGCTTAACAGGAAGCTTACCAGCAAACAGTCTGCGTGTGTTCAAAGGGCAGAATATCCACACTGGCAGACTTTCTGGCTCCCTGAGCTATCTCCTGTGTGTGACTGGGCAGAGCAATATGCTGGGAGCCATGGGCAGAACAACATAATGGGCCTCCTGACATGCTGAATGCATATCAGGTGCATGACACCTACCCACATGTGCATGAAGACTGGCTGCCGTCTTCATACAGTGGACACAGTTGAGGCCTTCACAGTCATATGCTTAGAGCTGGGCATGGTGGCTCATGCCTTTAATCCCAGCACTTGGGAGGCTGAAGTAGGAGGAGCATTGTGAGTTCGAGGCCTGGTTGGGCTACAACGCGAGCGCAAAGCCGGCCTGAGCTACACAGTGCGACCCTGCCTCAAAAACCCAGGGCCGGGAGTTTGGCTCAGTGATTTAGGCACCTGTCTGACAGGCGCGAGGTTGTGAGTTCAATCCCTGGTGCCGCAAACAAAAACAAAAACAACAACAACAACAACAACAAAAAAAACCAGTCATATGCTCAGGGGTCTTGCACCCGAGGGCACTTTGCCTGAGCCTGGCCTACCCTTGCCTCTCCACCTAGTCAGAGGGCCACACTGGGGAAAGACTGGAGCCTTGGACTGTAGGGCTGACCAGTGATGAGGCTTCAGGTGAACCATGAAGGCATGTTGAGGTAGGATGAGGATCATAGGGCTGTTTCTCCCGGGGCTTTCTGGAAAAGCAGTGTGGTCACCCCATGGTCACTAAGAGTGAGTTCTGTCACTGTCCCTCTCCTTTCTTCTATTAGAAAGAGCATGTAAGCCACACCACATGGCCCTCCACTCTTTTCAGTAGAGTTGCAGCTTTTCCTCAATACAGCCTTTGTTGACAGCACCATCACCAAGGGAAATGAGGGGAATCTGTTTGCTGATGAAGTTGTAGTTCCTTGGGAGGAGTCAAGGCAAGCACAAAAGTCTATGTGTGCGTGCATGTGTGTGTGCGTGTGTGTGGTGCAGCCTGGTCCACACTCTGGTGCAGATTTCCCCAAAGGTCACCTCTTGCCATTGAGGTGTCACTAAGTGCTACTCTGCTGCTTCCCTTGGGTGACACGGGAAGAACAAAGAGTATTAACTCCAGAAATGGTCACCGGTGCTTCAGTCAGAACCCAGAAGGAAAACAGGGTCTGTGAAATGTTCAGGAAGCTTCCTTCGGCGTTTCTTTATTGAAGTCAAGTTCATCACCAATGCAGACTTTTCTTTTCCTTCCAGTGTTTTTACTTCACTGACAGTGAATTTCCAGCCCTGTGGTGATCTCACTTAAACTAATAAGTGAAGTTATTTTTAACCAACTGGATGCTGATGAAATAAGCGGCCTCCACTGGAGTTTTCTGGCTTTACTTCTCTTGGCCATTTGTCAACAGGGTCGATGACTTGGGGTCTGAAGGCTTCCAGTTTCTTTTCCTTCTGCCAGTGCCCTGCAAACCCCCATTCTGTGTCCTGCCGTTTCTTCCCCTGAGACAGAGCTGGCCTTGCTGGCCTTCCCCACAGACTCATCTACTCAGCTCTGTATTCTTCTTCCCCCACTGTACTCTTCACTGCATACTTCACAGGCACAAATATTTCCCTTAAAAACAGGAATAAATCATTTCTGTTATGCCCTCAAGAAGAGGACTGGCTGCTCATCTGTTTTTGAGAGTGATGAGAACTTTTCGACCTTTTGTTTGTATCACGAGTTGAAACTAGAGCCTCACACATGCTCGGCAAGTACTTTGCCACTGAGCTACATCCCCAACTCAAGGAATTTTTGAGAGCAGCCAATTCCCAGGACTGGAGGAGACTCTGGGCCTGGTGTGTGTGTGCAGGAGGGCGGGGGGTTCCAGCTGTGATCAGGAGACTGGAACCAATTAATTTCTCTGTTTGGAACAGTTCTTAGAGCACGTTTCATTCAGGGTCTCTCAAGGAACTGTGAAAAGATTCATCATCATCATCATTGACCTGGTGTTGGTCATTTGTTTATTTGACCAGAGTCATACAAAGCCCATTGGTCATACTTGTGAGCATTCACAGGTGACAGACAGACACACTGATAGAGGACTCATCTGTACACTTGAGTTTATAGTATATCTAGACAGGTGAGAAATGAATACATTTCCATGACGCAAAACAGAAGGGTAATTTGGGAGTGAAGCAATAACACATGAAGTGGAATTTAATGAGGATAGTGGATAAGGAAGGAAGGACGGGAGAGTGCAGAAAGAAAGAACAGGTGAAGCTGTGGCTAGGAGCAGAAAGACCACAGAGGTTCAGAGAGACCAGCTCTGGATGTAGCCATGTTCAGAACATTCCAGTAACTGCCAGGAAGGCTGAGGTGTCTGCGGAGAGCAGCCCATATAATCCCCATTGCCATGAGCAGTGATGCCCATGTCCCTGCCCACCACACACACACCAGCCTGGATGATTTTCAGGTCTTGTTTTGCCAGAACCAGAGCTTCCCACTACAATGACATGGGCTGAACCAGTCCTGACACACAAACAGCCAACTCTTAAGAATGCCAAGGGCAGCCAGAGAAATGTTGCCAAGGGGTCCTTCAACCACTGAAGCAAATATCTTTGCAATGTCTTTACGCCCAGGGACTGTGGGCACCAACAACTGGGACAGATGTATCTCCACTTCTGTGTAGCTTGAAAGAGCTGGGGCTGTACTTTAGGCTGGTCAGTGTATTTAGAGTTACGATTTCCTGGCATGTAGTAAATGTGAGGAACCCAAAGCCCCACCTTGCGCGTGTGTGTGCACGTACACACACACACACACACACGCACACACGCAAGTCCCCAGAGCTGAGAACTGAGTGACTTTGTCCTCAAGTTCTGCTGAACTGTTGGGGGTCTGCATAGCCTTCGAGCACACTTGGAGATACTTTCCTTTGTGCTGTTTCACAACAGCCTCTGGTGCTGCGAGAGTCACCCACAAACATTCCTGTTCCCGTTCTCCCCAATTCTGTGCAGCTGGTCCCCAAGTCCAGTCATTCCTGTTGAAAATGTCCCCACCATTTTTGTTGACCTTGAACCTGCTTCTCTAATTGTGGGCTTGGCATGTGCTCCAGATTCTTGACTTTGGGAATAAAATAAGCATAGCTAATGTCTATTGTAGCACTCACTGTATTGTCTGTGTTCACTCATTTAATTTGCACAAGACCATAAGGGATGTCATTATCATGATTTTGCAGCTAAGGAAACTGAGGCACAACAAGATTAAGTAACTCCCCCAAAGTCAAGCAGCAGAGTAGGTGATCAAGCGTTCTAACCCAGATGCTGGAGGACCTTTGTTTTCTAAAACACTGTCTTCTTTTTACTCCTGAATAGCTTATCTTCCCAAGGACTGCTGTTCTGGCTGAGGTTTATGATGCCTTTGTTAGTGTGACCCTGTAATTCATTTGAGCCAGAACAGTTCTTACTTATGCTGGTAATTATTTTTGGTTTTGTTTTGCTATACTGGGTATTGAATCCAGAGCCTCATACACACTAGGCAAGTGCTGTACCACTGAGCATCACCCTTAAGCCCTAAGCTGGTAATTATTAACCAGGATCCCTGTCATTTTCAAAAGTGTTCTTCTGTGAACAATAAACTATATGGTCACCCCCAGCTATTATCAAAATAGACTTGATTTAGAAGAAAATTTCCCCAGGGAACTCAACCAACCAAAAGGAGAGAGACTTTGAAGGGCAGAATAGTCACATGTACGTCTGTGCTATACCCTGCTTTCAAGAGGGGTTCATGTGGAAACAAAAGGAACAAGACAGTCCAGAAATGCTTCCCTTGCCTGGGCCAGAGCAATGGGAACCTTGAGGCAGATGACCTTTGCGTCACCATCTGAAGTTAAAATGATTCTTTGCTGTACTCATGGGCCAGAGCCCAACCCAAAGGTTTGTATTCATCAGTTATCTGTGTTCCCAGCTCTGCCAGTTTCTTCTCGCCTTGGACCATGTATCCATTATCAGCCATTATCAATAGTGAGAAAGAATGGCCCCATACTTTATTTTCTAACAAGCCATTTAGATTCACCCTTTTTAATGGCCCCACACAGCACTCAGTTCAATTTAGCCATCATATGGCTGTCTTTAATTTCAGAAAACTGGGCATTCAACTACCATCATTCCTTGAAGAACAGTTCAAAAGATCATCAGTCTCCAGCTATTTACGTGGGAAATGAAACTATTTTTTATTCACGTATCTGTTAAGGTCCAGTAATAAGCTTGTGCAATTCTGGTAACAATCCTGTGAGATGGGGTATCATTAGCTCCACTTTATATTTTAATAGATTTTATTATAAACATGAATATGTGGTCATCATAGTAGAAAATATAAAGTTAAGATCACTCATAATTAGTTTGCCTTGAAATGAATACTGCTTAACTTCTGCCCCCCTCCATGTGTTTTATTTATTTACCAAATTGGAATTGTATGGCTAATATGTTTGCCTGCTGGTTTTGATCACTTTCCATGACACTGAATATACTTGCAAGAGTGACTTTTAATGGCTGATAATAATCCATTATATGAATGTATCATAAATTAAACAGTTTCCTGTTTCTAGACAATTTGGTTTTCCATAATTTTCACTGTAATAAATACTACAATTGAACATCCTCATACCGATGTCTTTTGCTCGTATTCAGTTGTTTTGTGCTCGTTTGTTTGTCTGTTTTGTTTTGTTTTTTGAGACAAGTATCATTATGTAGTCCAGGCTGGCCTTGAACTCACAGTGATCCTCCTGCCTCAGCCTCCCAGGTGCTGAGATTACAGGTGTGTGCCTCCATGCCCAGCTTTCAGGCTCTTTTTTTTGATTTAAGGAGAACTTTTTACCAGAAATTGCACTAAGACCTCCTCCATGTATACTACATCAGACATTGCCATTTACCCACACAACAGCCATTCCCTCCTCTATTGCAACAAGTCCCACCCTCCCTGGAGAGCTGGTTAGTATTTACAAGCATGCTATTGACCAGTCACAGGGTGAAGCAAGCATAGAATTACAGGATAAGTGAAAAGAGTCAGCATTTCAAAGTAGGGATGGGAGCAGAGACTTATTTTTAAGGAATCAGAGCAAATGAAACCACCTGAAACTGTTCACAAGTGTTTAATTCACATGTTCATCAAGTTACAAGTTAATCCATGTTCTGTTAGCTACCGTCTCATCTGTCTGTCTCTCTCCCTCTCCTCCCACCCCTTTCCATGGCCTTAAAAACCCTCTACATTCATGGTCTCCATTGACTCACCCACCATCGTTTCATTTCGCTCTCCACTGCTTTCTGGCTTCTGCCTCATCACATAAGTGAGACAACTCTTGCCAGAGTTACTGGTAGTTTTCCCGAATACATACAGTAGCCATTTCTCAGACTGCATATTGCTTGATATTTCTGCATCCTGAAGTACTTGACCACACATTCTTCCTTCAACACGTTTTCCCTTGACTTGCTTTGGATTTACTTTGAATTTCCTGGCTACAGGGATGTCTTTCTGCTCACCTTCTCCGGGCACTGACCTAGGCTCTTATCTCCTGCCACTGGATACTCCAAAAATTTCATTTGTCATCTAGCTGCTTAGCTATTCATCATTTCTCAAGCTTGGATCTCCCCCAAAAACCCTTAATTCCATTTATTCAGCTACTTGTAGACACATCCCATGGTCTCTAATTCCCTAAAGTCCAAAGTATGCTCATATCACTTGACCTCCCTATACTCTGATCCTCGCCTAGCCCTCAACACATCTTAGAGTCCCCTAGAGGAGCTGAATCAGTAGAAAAATATCTGCATAATTATGCAGGGGGATTTATTAGGTAAGTTTATAAGATCAAAGATGGGAGAGTCCACAGCGCTTGTCTGTAGAGTCAGAGGCACTTGAATGTACAGTGCCCCACAGCACACTGGAGAGCTGAAAGACCCAGTAGCTGCCACCTCAAGAAGATGAAAACCATAGAAAAAGAAGAAACAAGGGTGCGGCACCAGCCCAGGGTCAAAGAGCTGGAAGCTCACTATAGCGTTGCCAATATGAGCCTAAGTTGGAAGGCTGAAGAAACTAAAGACTGAGGTCCAAGGGCAATGGTGAAGACAAGCTTTTTCAAAATGGGAACACTTCCTTCCTCTTTCCCTTTTTATTCCATTCAGGCTACAAGCCTATTGGTTGGTGCCACCCATATCTGAGATGAGTCTTCTTTCCTTAGTTTACTGGTCTGCCAGTTAATCATCCTCAGACACACATAGAACAGTGCTTTACTAATCTGCTCGACATTTCTTGATCCATTCAAGTTGTCCTATCATGATTAATGATCATCAAACTTCTCAGTATCTCCCAAATCCACCTAGTTCCTGCCATCTGCACCTCACTTTGGCCCCAGTGTTACTGTTCTGGAGTAGATTCAGGCTTACTTACCCCATGCTTCCTCTACACAGCAGTGTTCTTTCTAACCTGCCAAGGGGATCATGCTGTCTCCTGCTTTAAACTCTTTACTGGTTCCCCATTCTCTTCCAAATTCCAGCCTTCTTACCTTTCATTATGGTCCTTTCAACCCTCGTGCCTGCCTACCGCTGGCCCCATTGCTTGTAGCTCCCCTTGTATTAGGTGCTTCAGTCTCATGTTTGTTCTGTTTCTCCAATAACAAAAGAGACTCCAATATCAAAAAGCACTTGGCACTGACACACAAACAGACAAGCATTTTGGAGGCAGGAAACAAACAAAACTTTAAAGTAGGTTAAATCACTTGTTTTAGGCCAAACAAGCTTGCAGAGACAGATTTGAATCCAGACATTCTGACTCCAAAGTCCACGTGTACAACTGAGGAAGGGAGCCCACAGGAATTTGAAGTTGCCACCTAAAAGGAAACAAACTGGCAGCTGCAGTTTGGAGAAATAAGAGAGAAAGAAAACAAATGGCTAATCAAAGGGGTGAGCTAAGACACTCCCTGAGATAAGCTAGCAAGAAGCCAGGAGGGGATCCTGTGTAAAAGTAAAAGGCCTCCTTCGTGTGGGGATTCTCATCTGTGGAGTAGCCATCTCTGCTCTCTGTGTCTGTGTTTCTTTCCTATAATAGCTTTTATGCTAGCCTTAAAACATCCCATGTATGATTTCTATCTGCATGTGGTTAAGAGCCCGTGCTACCTGGTAGTATTTTAATGCCAATACCGAAAGCACAAAACCAGACCCTATGTACATGTATATAGCAAGGGGGACAGTATGGATGGATTATCCCACAGTTAGTACTGGGTTAATTGGTTAAGAATTTGGAAAAATATTATTATTTTACTGATATGTAGATTTCTTATAGGTTGAATTCTTTTTGGAAGATCTTTCTGCTGTCCCCTAGGCATGCCTGGTTCCAAGTAATCAACACACCACAGTGGCATGTTTTGGTGTAGCCTTTCTTGAATTCCTTTAGTACAAACCAGTGTGACGAGTCAGGGGTGGTGGCACATGCCCATAATCCCAGCACTTGGGAAGCCGAGGCAGGAGGGTTGCTGGGAGTTTGAGGGCACCCTAAACTATATAGTGAGTTCAAGGGCAGCCTGAACTACATAGGGAGACTCTGTCTCAAAAGAGCAAAAAATAAAATAAAATAAAATAAAAGCAGCATGACAAAGATGTTCATTACTTAGTAGGCAAAAAAATGCAAAGGTTTTGTCTGACCGCAGGTGGCTCATTATGGTACATGTAAATAAATGGAATAACCTCTACTCACTTACAAATAAATTCAAATAATACAAATACTTGCTGGAAAAAATTTTAAGTTAAATTGAAAAATAAGCTATAAAACAAAAAATTATATCATAGTGTAGCATAATACCCCATGTGTGCAAAATGGAAAGAGTAACTGGGGGTAGTGGCACATGCCTGTAATCCTAGCACTCTGAGAAGCTAAGGCAGGAGGATCACAAATTCAAGCCCAGCCGAGGCAACTTAATGACTTAACTGAGACACAGTCTCAAAATAAACAGTTTTTTTTTTTTTTTTTTTTTTTTTGTGGCACCAAGGATTGAACTCACAACCTCACGCCTGTCAGACAGGTGCTTAAGTCACTGAGCCAAACTCCCGGCAAAATAAACAGTTTTTTATTTTTATTATTTTTTTATTTTAAAGAGGATAAAACAGAATAAAACCAATCAAAACAAACCAGTGTAAGAGATACAGGACTTCAAAACATTACAAAATCAGTGATAGTTACCATAATGCTCTTATGTCTTTAAAATAGCTGTGGATAACTTCGGACATAGTAAAAATCAAACAGAACAGAATCAAATAGAAACAATAAAAACAAAACAATGAATGCAATAAAGGACTTCAAAACAAACCAATAGTAAATCCAAAATTACTACCATAATATATCTTGCTATCTTTGAAATAACTCCTCCTGCCGTCAGATTTGACATAATCAAACAAAACAAAAGAGAATAAAACCCAAACCAACAAAACAATGGAAATGATATAGGACTTCCAAAACAAGACGATAGGGACTCAACAATGGCTGCAACCCTCAGAAGATCCCCTGCTAGATGTCACACTGCGTACCTCTATCCTCTGAACCTATGATCAGACCACTGGCCCTAGATCTGGAATGTTAGTGAAACAATAAAGCACCACAGGCAACCAATTGCATTTCACCTCCGTAGTTATTGTCACAGCCTGTGTTTCTCCAGATAAGCCAGATGCTTCGGGGGCGAGGGATAGCACTTCTTATTTGTCAGCCAGCGTGCTGGAAGGGGTTGGGGTCTGTCTGTTCCAGTCTGGCAGTGACCCATGCGTGGTGCTGGTTCCCAGACTGGGCTTGCTTGCTGCTGTGGCCTTGTTCTCTCTACCCCGGTCTGTGAATGGCCAAGTGTATTTTTGTGTGTGTAAAGAACTTTTAAAAAATTTAAAAGGCCAAGTGTAGTGGGCCACACCTGTAATCCCAGTACTTGGGAGACTGAGGCGGGAGTATCATGGCAAGTTTGAGGCCAACTGGGCTACTTAGGGAGTTCAAGGCCAGCCTGGACTATTTAGTGAGACCCTGTCTCAAAAAACAAAGAACAAAGCAAAAACAAAAACAAAATTATAAGGATTGGGGGTGTAGCCCAGTGCAAAAACCCTGAGTTTCATCTCTCATATCCCCCTCAAAAAAAAAAATGTGAAGATTGGTGAAGTTAAAGAGGAATATTCATTTTTTCCTGCAAAAATTTTCTCCTATTGAGATATTTTAAAGAAAATTTCAGACATTATATTATTTTCTTCTATAAGATTTTTAGGGGTCAAGGATTTAGCTCACTGGCACAAGCGCCTGCCTGGCAAGTACAAGGTCATGAATTCAATCCCTAGTACCAAAAAACCCAAAGATTTTTAATGTAATTTTTTGAGGAGGGGAAACTCAGGAAACCGTATGCAGACTTCCATAGGATGGCAATTAATTGTCGCAGGTATATATAAACATACATGCACCTTGCAAACATTGCAGTGCTGCTAAAAGGCCTGCAAGTTAGAAACCACTATCTTGAGGCATGCATCCTTGTGAACTGTAATTTCCCTTCGGAGAAGTTGTGAATAATTTTCAACCATTTATCTTTCAAGCTGAAGACACCACGTATTTTCTGAGGGAAGGTATTTTCCTAATTAACCTATTTCCTTAAGGTATAATTTACTTTGGCAAAATGCACAAGTCCAAAGTGAACAGTCTCGAGAAATGTGTACACCTGTGTCATTGACATCCAATCAAAACAGATAACATTTCCTTTCCCTCAGAAACTTCCCTGAGCCTTTTTCCAAGAACCTTCTGCCCCTCCTTGCACCAGCAATCAGATAGTCTCTGTTCTGCTTCTTACAGTGTATATTCATTTTGTTTGTTTTTAAGGGTAGATTTTTTTCTTTTAAACTAGAGCAATAATTCTTTGAGGATGGTCCCCAGCACCACCTGAGAATTCGTTGGAAATGCAAATTATTGGGCACAGCTACTGGGTCAGAAACTGAAAAGCTAAAGCAGGGTGTTTCCAGGAGCCCTCCCAGTGATTCTCTTGCCTGCTCCTGTTTGAGAACCACTGAGTTAGAGAGTTTAAGAATTAAAACTAAAATCAGGTGGATGTAAGAGGCAATGCAGGTGTAGGCTGGGTCGATGGGAGAGCTCGGCAGGTGCTTCTTCACACAGCCTAGGTAACACTGAGAGGAAGGAGAAAAGGTCAAGCATTTGTGTTAGAACTTCCTCATCTTTGGTGTGAAATAATGAAGTAGGTTTGCTGGTGCTTTAGAGTTTCAAAGGTCATGATGGAAGTCTTACAGTTTCTCAGGATGAAAGCATCCATCTTTCTATGACTTCTAAACTCTTTCTGAAAACATTAGTTATCAAAAGCTCTCTGGCAGATGTACCCTTTAAAGTTGAAAAATGAGTCCGATAAATGCATTTGTTGGACAAACCAAGACCTTTTATCAAACCATCTTTCTTTGGAAGGGAAGATAATGGTAATTGATGTTGACATTGTTGAAACCCAGCTCTAAGGTCTGAGAAACCCATAAACCACAATTTTCACCTGTAGAATAATTGAGAAATAGAAGACCATTGAATTTACCAGATATCCAGTTCCCTCTGGAGAAAAGTGTTCAGTTGTACAACCAGCAGTTTTCCACAGCTGCCTTGTGAAGAGATTAGTGAAAGATGGGAAGATTAGTGAAAGAAACTAATTTGAACCACACCTGGATATGAATGGTGTTTTTGGCACATCCTTGGTTGTGCTAATGCATGGAACTATCACCCTGGAACTCCCAAATCACACTAGCTAAGGAAAAGCAGTTTCCTCACTTGAACACATGCCGTGTGTACCCAGACTCTTGGGAGCATGATTGTGGTTTTTCTGACCCAGACTCTAACCTTTATCAATCTGGAAATTGTCATTCTAAAATAACTCTGCTTTAAAGGAAACACAAAAATAGCTTATTCGGAGCTAAATATGAGTGATCGTGGCCAGGAAACATGTATTCAAGCTATCTTAAATGACATATTCCGTCATGGAAGAAATTACATGAACTTTTACAGGCATAGAACAAAAGGAAATCATGAATTAATGGATTTACAAAATGTGTAAGTGGAGTCCTTAGGTTATAGACAAGGCAGGGGAGATTCTTTTTACGAGATTCAGATGTTTTCAGCATTGGTGGAGGCTAGAGGTCTATTAGACTTAGCATACATTCCGAGAGTTTCATCTACTAGCTAGGAGGATGTTAAGTCAGATACAGAGGTTGATAATAAGATGTCTATTAAATGGGACTAAAGATAGCCCCAGGTAACTTTGGCTCTTTATCTGCAACATTTCAGCTCGCCAGGGTCTCAGTGTTCCATTCAGGCAGGGCCAGTCTGCAGGCTCTTCAGTGCAGATGTGGCTGCTTCTGAACATGTCAGTTCACAGCAGGAACTCTGAGGGAGGAGATTGTGTGAGTCTGGTGGGGTGTGAACTGGGACTGAAGCTCCCCTTTTCTGCTCCTGGGTTTGTCTTCTAAGGAATTGGTGTTCCAGAGAGAGCTATGTAAAAGTGAAAGTAGTTGTTGATTCTTTGATAGTGTTTGATGAAGAGTCTCCATTTTCCTGGATTTAGATTCGGAAGAAGATAAGTGGGGCATTCAGGGCAGTCATGGGCAGCTAAGGCTGATAGAAAGGCTAAGACTTTGTCCCTGAAATGCCAGCTGGAATTCTACATGCTTGACTTGATTAAGGCGGATGACTTCCGTTTATTCTTCACAGGATGCCCTGGGATGATGTTGAGAGTGTCCCTGGAATTGTGACAAGTTTAGGACAGTTGCTTGTCTGCAGAGCTGAAATGTAACCAAGGTGTTTTGGGTGAAAAAATGAAGACAGTTATTCTGTGCTGTCTTCCTGAAATATATATATGTATATATCTCCTGTATCCTCAAAAAATCCCTCTTACGTTAAAGAATGTGCATATTGATAAATCTCTTTGAGAAGGTGCTACCAAAACCACAAGCTGTCAGGGCAATTGGGGTGGCTTAAAGCACAAAATGTATTTTTTGTTTTTATCTTTTCTTAGCATATCTGCTTTTAAGCAGTGTGCTTCTTAGCTAATTTGAATGTATAAGGACTCCAGAAAAGCATCATACAAAATTAGAAGAGAAAATCTGAATCTAAAGTTATTTCCTTTTTTGAAAAAATATCACTGCATCACTTTAATGTAGCATTTCTGCTTCTACAAGTTTATTCTAATGAAATAAGATATATATAAGAGTATACATATGAGGCTGTTATGGCACTGTTTATTATTATGAAACATCGAGATCAATGTAAGTATGTGTTAATGATTAAATAATGTGTCCTACAATATAGCCTTTCAAAAGATTGAGGTCTGTGTTAGTTACTTTTCTCATTGCTGAGACAAAATACCTAACGCCCAAAGTTAAAGCAGAAAAGATTTACTTTGGCTCACAGTTTGTAGAGTTTCAGTCCACAGTTGGCTGGCTCCAAGGCAAGGTGGCGTGGCAAAGGGGCATCAAAGGAGAAAAAACAGGCCCTGGCAAAGCAGGGGAGGGAGGAGGCAGCAGCAATGACAGCAGGAGAAGCACCAGAAGCAGCAGCAGCCTGCCTCTTCCTTTATTTATTCCAGGTCATCCGCCTTTTGGGTGGTGTCACCCACACCAGGGTGAGCTTTCCTTAATCCCAGCATCACATCCTTAACCCCAGGAGCACACACCCTAGATTCAGCCACCTCCGAAAAGCCCCACCCAGGACTGCATGAGGCTTTGGGGGAACATCTAGATATAAGCTGCAACAAGGTTGATTGAAAAATTAAAAAGAAGCTGGGCATGGTGGCGCACGCCTTTAATCCCAGCACTCAGGAGGCTGAGGTAGGAGGAGCGTTGTGAGTTCGAGGCCAGGTTAGGTTACAACACAAGTGCAAGGCTGGCCTGAACTACATAGTGTGACCCTGCCTCAAAAAACTAGGGCTGGGAGTCTGGCTCAGTGGCTTAAGCGCCTGTCTGGCAGGCATGAGGTTGTGAGTTCAATCCTTGGTGCCACAAAAAAAGGGGAAAAAAAAAGAAAAATTAAAAAGAAATTTTACATCACACTTCTGGCTTCTGGCCTGGCATGTAAATGTCTTTGAAGCGCTACTCCATTCCAGCAAGTTTAAAACACACACACACACACACACACAAACTGACAGATTCTCATTTAGTTAAAATATTTAAAATTTTCTCCAGAGTTTGTTTGTTTTTGTTTTTTAAACAGGGTCTCACTGCATAGTTCAGGCTGGCCTTGAATTTGCTTATGTAATCCAGGTTGGCCTCAAACTCGTGGTGATCCTCTTGCCTTAACCTCCCAAGTGCTGGAATTACAGGTGTGTGCCACCACACCCAGCTCTCTTGAGATTTCTTGTTTAACTTGTGCTATTTAGAAGCATATTCTTTAATCTTCTGGTATTTGGGACTTTCCAACTATTATTAATTTCTAATGTAATTCCACTCTGATCTGAGAGAAGATATCATGATTTCTATTCTATTAAATTTACTAATATGCATTTTATGGCCTGGGATATGGTCTGTCTGAGTGAATGTTCTGTGCAAGCTTGAGACAAATTTGTAATCTGCTGTCATTTGATAAAATATTCTATAAATTCCAGTTACCTCCAGTTGATTATTTTTACTAATCTACCTGCCGGATCTGATACCTAAACCTGGCAAAGACATTATAAACCAATACACTTTCATGAACATAGATGCAAAAGTCCTCAACAAAACATTGGCAGTGTGACTCCAACAGTGTGTAAAAATAATTATACACCATGACTAAATGAGACCTGTCCCAGGTATGCAAGTTTGGTTTCACATTTAAAAAGAAATTAATGGGTCAGGTGTCATAGCTTAGTGCTAGAGCACTTGCCTAGCATGCACAAGGTCCTGGGTCTGATCCCCAGCAATGTAAAAAATAATAATAATAATCCACCACATCAATAGGCTGTAAAAGAAAAGTCACATGATCATATCAATAGATGCAAAAGAAAAAAGCATTTGACTAAATCAAACATCCATTCATAATAAAACTTTCAGAAATATAGAAATATCTATTAAATTGAGGAAGCCTATGTAGTGCAGGCTGGCCTTAAACTCATGGTGATCCTCCTGCCTCATCCTTCTGAGTACTGAGATTACAGGTGCTGTTATATCTATAGAAATAGATATTTGGAAAACTCCAAATACCAGGAGATTAAAGAACATGCTTCTAAATAACATAAATTGATGAAGAAATCTTAAGAGAGCTGAGTATGGTAGCACACGCCTGTAATTCCAGCTTGGGAGTCTGAGGCAGAAGGATCGCCATGAGTTCGAGGCCAGCCTAGGCTGCATAAGTGAGTTCAAGGCCAGGAGCTTTCTCAACTTAATAAAAAACATACACAAAATCTTGACAACTAGCATCTCCCTTAATTTCGAAAAGCATGAAGCTTTCCTACTAAGATCAGGAACAAAACAAAGATGCCCTCTCGCATCATTGTTTTTCAACATCATACTATAAACCCTAATACAGTAAGGAAATAAAAATTATATAAATCGAGAAGGAAGAATTTAAATTTTGTCTGCAGATAACATAATTATGTGGAAAATCCAAAAGAAATGATAAAAAAAATAATAACAACAACTATAAAAACCTTTTGGCAGGTTGCAGGATACAAAATTAATGCCCAGAAGATAATCATTTTCCTATATACTAGCAATGAACAAATGGAATCTGAAATTAGAAATACATCATCGTTTACATTAACACCCCCCAAAAATGAAATACCTAGCTATAAATCTAAGAAAAGATAACAAGACCTATATGAGGAAAACTACAAAACTCTGGTGAAATAAATTAAACAACTAAATAAGTGAAGAGATATTCTGTGTTCATGGATATGAAGACTCAATATTGTCAACATAGTTGTTTCCAACTTGATCTATACATTGATATCCCAATCTAAATCTCAGCAAGTTATTTTATGGATATGAAGAATCTGATTCTGTGAATTATATGGAGACACAAAAGACCGAGAGTAGCCAACTCAGTATTGAAAAACAGTCAGAAGACAGATGCCGTTAGACTCTAAGATGTCTACAATAACCAAGATGGTAAGGTATTCTCAGAAGAATAGGCTAATAAATCAATCAGAGAGAATAAAAAACCCAAACATAGACTCGCATAAACATAGTCAATTGATCTTTGACAAGGGAGCAAAGGCAATCTTGTCAACATATGAGTGCTAGAAAAACTGGATAATCCGTCCTTAAGTCCTTCACACACAAAAAAAATAAATAACTCAAAACGAATCACAGTCCTAAATATAAAATGAAAAACTAATAAAACTCCTAGAATATAGCATAGGAGAAAACCTGGATAACCTAGGATGTGGCAATAACTTCCTAGCTATTAGATAGGCATGATCCATGAAAGAAATAATGGATAAGCTGAACTTACTAAAATTGAATTTTTTTTCTGATCTTCAAAAGACAGTGTCAAGAGAATGAGAAGATAAGCCACAAGCCACAGACTGGGGAAAACATTTGCAAAAGATACATCTAATAAAGGATTGCTATGTGAAATATACAAAGAACTTTTAAAACTCAGCAATAATAAAATGAACATCTTGGATAGAACTTGAACAAAAAAGTCTAAACAGATACCTCATCAGATAAAAAGACAGATGGCCGACAAGCATATGAGAAGATGATCAACTTCATCTGTCATTAGTTAACTGCAAATTAAAACAACAGATACACTATCTTCATACCAGAATGGCCCAGGTCCCAAACACAGACACCCTTGAACACTGACGAAAATGTGGCCAACAGCAACTCTCATTCATTTCTGATGGGAATGAAAAATAGCGCAGTCACTTTGGAAGACAGTTTGGCAGTGTCTTATAAAACTAATATTCTTCCCCTGCAATCTGAAAATCGCTCTTTGGTAAATGAATCAGTGTTTGCCAAGCATTGGGGAAGGGAGGAATGAATAAGCATAGCACAGAGAATTTTTAGGGCAGTGAAATTATTCTATATGATTCCACAGTGGTAGATACATGTCTTCAAACATTTGTCCAGTCACAGAATCTACAGCGCCCAGAGTGAATGGGAAGGTAGACTTTGGGTGGTGATGTAACTATGTAGGTTCATTGATTATAATAAGTATAACCACTGTGGGGGAGGATGTTGATATCGGGGGATATTTACAGAGGGAGGGGGAGTGGGAATATGAGAACTCTGTTTATGTTCCTCTCAGGTTTGCTGTGAATCTAAAACTTCTCTAAAAAAACAGTTTATTAAAATAAAAAAGCCGGGCCTGGGATTTAGCTCAGTGGTGTAAGCGCCTGCCTGGCAGGTGTGAGGTTGTGAGTTTGATCCCCGGTACCAAAATAAATAAATAAAAATAAAATAAAATAAAAAAGCCACGTTTGGTGGCACGTTCCTGTAATCCCAGAACTCAGGATGTTGAGGCAGGAAGATTGCTGTGAGTTCAAGGCCAGCCTGAACTGCATAGTGAAATCCTGTCTCAAAGACAGAAAAATAAAAAAATAAGAAATAAAATAAAAGACATAGTACTCAGTAAAACATATGCTATCCCATTTATGTTAAAACATACAAATATATATATTTATATATTTTACATGTACATTGCATGTGAGATATGATAAAAAACTATGGTGAATGTTTGAATTTTTAACAATTTATTACAGTGAAAGCTATTGCCATTAGACCCCCTCAAGATATTTCCCATCACTTTAAGCACATTTATCCCATCATTCTTGCCACTTTCTGAAGCAATTCTGGAAGTCCTCTTTCCTGAGTGTCTTTTGTTGCACTGTCATGACTGCCTCAGTGTCCTGAATTGATTCAAAACATTCAACTTTCATGGTCATTTTGAGTTTGGGCAATAGCCAGAATTCACATGGAGCCAGATTTAGTGGATGAGATGTGTGAGGACACACTGTAGTGTTTTTATGAGCCTGCCTTTCCATTGGATGGTACTCAGCAGTGTCTTCACTGGATTTTTGATCGCCCCTTGTGAAGACAGTCAAGTCTGTAGCATTTTAACTTTTGACAGCAGACCTATTCACTCATGTAAAACAAGCAAAAAGAACTGCTGCTAGACTTGTGTCTCCGGGTCCTTCTTTCAAGGATACCTCAGAAGTTCATGTTATCTGTCAATTTTCAAATACAGAGTTGTAGCATTTATACCACGTTTATTCATTCGAGAAGTACTTTTTGAGTGCCTCGCCTGTGCTGGGCGTTCTGCCGGGGTGAATGAGAAGCTGCCCTTGTGACCCCAGTTCAGGGTGTAGGTGGAAGCCCTGGGGCAGGGAGTGAGGGGTAGGAGGTGGGCTTTTTCCAAGTGTGTGTTCTCACAGGCTGAAAGCGTTCCGCACTGTTTGGAAAAGCTGACCATGGTTCCTTTTTCTCAGAGAAGCCATGTGGAGACCCGCCTGCGTTTCCGCACACCATCCTGCAGGGCCACACTGGCCTGGATATGGGGGATGAGCTGCTGTACGTGTGTGCCCTGGGGTCTGCCGCTGGCCACCGAGAAACAGCCTTCACCTTGCTGTGCAACAGCTGTGGCGAGTGGTACGGCCTGGTGCAGGCCTGCGGGAAAGGTAAGCAAATGCCCTGCGGCTGGAGCACCTCCAGGCCCTCACAGAGCCCACACAGAGCTAGCAAAGGCTCTGCTTCCGCCGGCTCTGGGTGGCAAGCTCTTCTCCACCAAGGTGCCTTTGAGAACAGGCTCTTGGCCTTTCAGCTGAGCTGTGGACCTGGTGACATCTCCAACTTGGCAGTCCCTGCAGCATTTCAAGAGCAGCATATGTACAGCTGAGCTCATCTTCCTTGCCAGGGGTAAATGGTGACCTTTAACTTTCTTGCTTCTTCTCCTGGGAAACCGGAACATCAACTGGGATACCCGGTTGCTTCTGATAAAAATAACCTTTGAATGGTAAACTGGGCTGGGAGGACTTGAAATGAATACAGTACAGAAAAGGGGACTTCCCCGAGTGTGGTGATTCTTATGTCTGTGCACGACCCATGTGGAGACACCAAGAGCAATGCTGTGGGTTAGTACAAGAGATTCAGGCCTTTGGGGGTCTTCTAAACAATTGATCAGATTCTCTTAGGCAAGTGCTGCCCCCTTACACCTGAGCAGTCAGTCATGGGGGGCTGGAAGGTGCAGGAGACTAATGCCAGGACAGCTGTGTGATCTGCTGCAAGAGATGTCCCACCAATGTGAGCTACCTATTCTGCCCGCCCCCTTGCCTGTTCCACAGCTAGGAACATTCTGGATGTCATGGGTGTCCTGTCAAGTCCCAATATTTAACTGAGACTGCAAAGAGTCCTAGCAGACACTAACTGATTGAAATACCTGATCTGACTTTCCCAGATGTCCTATTTCAACCATCATGTTCCTGGGGGTCCTAGGTTCCTGCAATCCCTCCTCTTGCTCAGCTCTTTGAGGATTTTCCTAGGAGTAAATACTGTCTCAAGTCACAGTAGGCCTACGCTTCCTAAACAAAGATGGCATGAGGGTGCAAAGTGTGCGGTTGCCAAGGCACTCCAGGCAAGTGTCTCCCTGCACCCACGCCTCCACACATCTTATTCCTGTTGAGCCTCTGAGCTCATGGCTTCTCACATGACAACAGTTGTGGCTACTGGTTCTGGTGGCTCCACTTCCAGACTGGGCTTGCCACCAGGTCCAGCTGATCTCTGAGCCCTGGTCTTTAAAGGACTTTGGTCTTCCACCTGAAGAATCCCACACACTCACTCTTTGGCAGGCCCAGAGCTTTGATTACCTGGGGTCCTCTGCTTCTTCCCAGCTTATGGCCCCGCCACAGGAATTGACTGACAGGTATTTCTATTCCTGGACATGGATTCAGCAGGAGAGATGCCTCCAGAGCCAGACCAGCTTGCTGTTTTCATCAGGGTCTGCAAGACAAGCTTACTCCACAAGACAGAGGTCCGCAGAGGTGGTTCCAATGCTAGATGGGGATCAGAGTCAGGCTCTAGTTCTACCTCCTCAACTCAAAAATAAAGAGTCAGACTGCTGGTCTAAACCAGGCTGCACACCACCAGTTTGCTGAAGTACTTGTCCCACTTCTGAATAGTTCAAAACCAGCAGTTTGTTGCTTCTCCCCTAACCCTGAAGAAGGATCTAGCTCAACATGGGCAATTCGCCACACTTGTTGGAACTGCACATCAGTTCACAAAACCTAAGCTGCAAAGCTGGGATGGTGACACATGCCTGTAATCCCAGTACTTGGGCAAATTAGCAAGTCCTTGTCTCAAAAATGAAATAAAAATAGGTAGGTAGGCAGACAGATAGAGTGAGTGAGTGAGCGAGCGAGCTGATTGGACACAGAAAAATAAAAAGAATAGTTCTAAACTCCAATCTGCTAATGGTTAAATGTAAAGTGGGTTATTGTTACAGTGAAAATGTAAAGATTATCAGCCAAGATAAACAGAACTTATATGGTGCTTTCAAGAGACTCATTTTAATGATAAGCATACAGAAGAAAGTCTAAAAGTGAAAGAATGGGAGAAAAAAGCCATGAAAAACTAGTCAGTAGAGTTAGTTTCAAAGCAAACAATATTACTGGAGGTAAAGCAGGCTATTTCATATAAAAGAATTTTAATTCACTGGAAAGATACTAAATTCTAAAATTGTGTGTGCTTAATAGCATAGACTCAAAACACATGTATCTAGGTCTAGAATTTGAACCATCTTCAACCCAGCAGGAGTCTCCAACACAGTCCGAACTTGCTACTGAGGAGCTTATAGGTCAGCTGTCTGCCTCAGGAAGTAAATGTCCTGCCTCCAAGTAGAAGTGAGGTTCATCACTCCCACTTACCAAACATCATAGTGAAACCTATGGACATGGATGTGTTGATAACTTCACAGACAGATAAGGAGCCTCTGTTTACTCCATGCCAGCAGCAGATGCCAGCCCAACTTCCAGAGAGTCCTGAGGAGGTCAAACCTTCACTACCCCAACTAGAGCCCCCAGGTCATCTTCTCAGCCCTCCTGTAGGCACTAAACCTTCTCCCAGTGAAGAGGGGTAGCCAGTTCAACCTCCTGAGTCTCCTGGGGAAAACTGAACCTTCTGGAAGCCAGCAGGAAGCTGTAGCTCAACCTGGACAGACTCCCAAAGAAGTCAAAACTCCAGTTGAGCAAAAGACTCACACTTCAGGATCCCCTCTGGAAAATATAGCTGAAACTTCAACTGCATCATGAGGTGACACTTCAACCTCCAGGTCAAGACCAGGTTCACTATTATCACTTGCTCAGTGTTAGAGTTAAACCTGTGGATGTGGAATTCACCCTAAGTTCAGAGCCCACCAGTGAGGGTGAATCTTCTCTAGCCCAGCAGGAGGCCTGAGCTCAGCCTCTGGACCTCTAAGGAGGCTGAGCCTTCTCCTAGCCAGCAGGAGCACCCAGCATAGCTTTCTGAGTCTCCTGGAGAGGTTGAACCTTCTGGAAGCCAGCCAGAAGCCATGCTGAGGAGGTGGAACATTCTTCCACCCAACAGGAGCAACTGTCTCAGTCTCTAGAGCATCTTGAAGTGACAGTTTCGCTGCCAGGTCACCACCAACCTCAGCATTAACACTTGTCCAGTGTGACTGCCAAACCTCCACATCTGTAGCTTACCATCACACCAGGGCCCACTTCGAAGGTGGGAACTTCTCCAATCCACCATGAGGCTGCCGCTCAACCCTCAGTCCCAGTGAATAATGTGGCACCTTCTGCAGCCCAACATGATGTCCCCACTGTGTCTCCGGTGCCAACTGAAGAGGTTGAGCCCTGCAGGGGCATCGGGCAGTTCCACTGAAGACCTGGACTTGTGACTCAGACCTTATGCCAGACCCTGAATCATTCCCTAATCACAGACTCCTTCAGGGGCTGATCCCTGACCTCCCATGGCACCCGAGATCCTAGTGAACGCTGGTTCCACAGAGGGGAATGGCTCCAGGCCGTAGTGTTGCTGAGTGTGTAGGATACATTGTCCCTGGAATATCCACGAGATCCCTTGGTTCACACCACTGTTTATCAGCCTGCTTGTTTAGCTTGTTTTCAGTCAGTGGCTGTCACAAACTATGCTGTCACAATGGATCTCATCCATATCATTTGGGTCACATGGGAACGTTTGACAACTGACTCCTAGGAGTAGCATTGCTAGACTGGTGTGTGTGTGTGTGTAAGCTCCGCTGCATACTGCTGAAGAATTCCCTAAAGCATTTCGGTCAGCTTTCCCTCCCACCAGAGTTCTTGTTCAGTGTCTTCACCAGCCTCCAAGGTTACCGTTTAGTAGCTCCTCTGTGGCGACGTTAGTGATCATACATATTCCTTTCTCTGATAATAGTGCAGCTGTGCACTTGTCACATGTCAATCAGGTATTAAAATGTTCTCATGCCAAATGTCTGTTTTGAGTATTTTGTCCATTTTTCTCATTAATTGGAATTATTTACATAAGTTTTTTTTTTTTTTACATAAAATGTTCATAATTAACATGTCCCAAGTATTTTTTTTTCCCTTCTGTGACTTATCTCTTTACTCCTTGGAGTAGCTTTTGTTTTTGTGACATTGGGGATCAAGCTCACAACCTTGCGCCTGCCAGACAGGCGCTTAAGCCACTGAGCCAAACTCCTAGCCCTGTGGAGTAGCTTTGAATGGATTGTTTTTGTCTATCTCAGTACTTTTGGACTATTATGATTTTTTTCCTAGCCATTGACAGATTGATACTTTAACAAAATGCAGTAAAAATGACTTACTGTAAAAATAGATTGCCAATTTAAACACAACGTTTTTGTTGATGTAAATAATAGACACAAAATTCTCCTATCGAATTGTTACAATAGCTTCTGAAAACTTTGTCGCAGTCTGTTTACTTGTCTTAGTGCGTACCAGTAACAAAAAACTGCAGACAGACACAAGTGCTAGACTTACAGTTTGAGCTACCAGTCTGGTGCCCACAGTCACCTTCAGATCCTTAGTGTCCTTACTCGTGATGTGCTCAAGTGTGGCACCATCCCCTTGGCCACACCCACCAGCCAAATGGGTTGTTTACTGGCCCCAGTCAAATGAGACTTAAATGCAGGTTTTCTGTATTTATTTTCTCACCACGGTGCAGAGTTGTTAGAGCTTTCAGATGTGAGCAGGAGTTCTGGCTTCTATACTTGGCCGGGTATACAAACCATTACAGTTCTCATTAGTCTGCAGATTGAAAGTATCTGTGTCATAGTTTTTTAAAAAAATCTCTATGTGTGTGTTACAAGAATATCCTCACTAGGTTTTTCACTCCATACTGCACACTTTTTTTTCCCAGTGGCCAATAACTGTTTGTTTTTTTTTTAAATTATGAAACTGCTTCAAATTAGAGAAAAGTCCTTTTGGCTGAGTGAGTCAAGCAACTTTTAAAGCTGGATGAATTTGGGTTTGGATAATAATTCTCCCTTGTACCAGCTGAGTGACCATTCATCTGTTCAGTCCATAACCCATCACTTAGCAGGATCCTAAGGGCAGGTTTACCAAGCTGAGTCAGACACCGTCCCAACCCTGAAGGAAGCACTAGTAATTGGGTGCCTCAGAGGGGACAGTGTAAGGTAGTGGAGGAAGACCGGAAAGCAAAGTCCAGCAGATGACGTTTTAGAGAAAGTGTTCTGCACTGGAAGCAGTCAGTGGATGCAGAGGCTGCTGAAATCAAGCAAATGAAAGCTAAGAGGTGCGCATGGGCTTCCCGGGGTGCCGGGGGATGTGGTGGCCTTCTGTTTTCAGTGTGCTTTGGGAGTGGAGGACGTACCCCAGCCACGCTGGATTGATACAGAAGTGAGGGGGTGTGAGGCAGAACCCTGATGCCAAGGGACTCATTCTTGAATCTTGGCAGCTCATGAAGAGGATTGGGGGACACAAAAGGGCAGAGCTGGAAGATCTGGTGTCCAGAGAAGTTGCCAGGGTTGCTTTTATCTGTCTGCTTGCTTTTATTATTTTTGAGCTTATTTAAATGATGATGGAAAGGATTAGAAGAGAAGGGGAGAGTGAACAATTCTCTTGACTTCCTTGAGACTTAATTTGCTGTTAGGAGAAAATAAATACTATTGCATGTCTAACCATGGGGTTCCTGGATTTTTAGTCTCGAAAGGGTGAGGTCTTTTTTTATCTGCCATTTTCTCCCCCTCTGTGTGTGGGTATTTCTCCAGCTTTGACCTTAGGATCCTGGTCTGGGTCTGGCCATTTAATCTTCTGTCCAAACCCACACGTCTTGGTTTTTGCTTGCATCTTGGCATCAGGAACGCTCTGGCGTAACTCTCTAAAATGTACTCTGTATCTAACTATAATTGATTGTAGCCCTAATTACTGGAAAATCCTGATGCCTTGTTCCATGCCAGGTCTGGTTTCTTTAGGCTTCTTATGCAAAGTCCATTTTCAAGGCCATGGTTTCTCCTTGGCCACTGGCACTCTCAGAAGAGTTCCTGCCCTGGCTGCAGGGTCCCAATGTCAGCCTGCCTCTGGTGACCACGTGGCTTGCATGGCGTGCCAGCCACGCCCAGGGTGACTTCAGCACCTCTGCTCTCTGTTGCAGCCCCTGGTTGAGGTGGGACCATACATCCTGTCTCTGCTTGGAGTGGGACATGCTGTGGCCATGAGAAGTCTGAGACAGGTGACCCAGATGTGAGACTCAGAGACCCCCCACCGAAGATAGACTCCTTGTTCCACCTTGAAAACCTGCCTCAGGACATCTGCCACCAAGTATTAAGACTGGCTCAGAAAGGTCATGACAACCCTCCACCCCACGTTCCATGGGTTCTCTTTGTGCTTTCTGGTCTCCAGTTTTGGAAGGCGATGGCAAACTTAACCTTCCTCTTCTACCTGTTACCTCTGAGCCCATCAACAAATGTGCAGACTTTCTTTTCCTTTCCTGGTCTGACTCATCTATCTGTCACTCCTGCGAATTGTATTTTTATTTTTATTTTATTTATTTATTTTTGCTGCACCAGGGCTCGAACTCACAGCCTCATGCCTGCCAGACAGGCGCTTAAGCTCCTGAGACAAACTCCCAGCCCTAGTTTTTTTTGAGGCAGGATCGCACTATGTAGCTCAGGCCAGCCTTGCGCTCATGTTGTAGCCCAAGCCGGCCTTGAACTCACAACACTCTGCCTACCTCAGCCTTCCGAGTGCTGGTATTAAAAGCGTGTGCCACCACACCTGGCTGTATGTTTATTTTTAAACTACTGTTCAAGATTTAATTTGTGTGCTATAAACTACTCACTTAAAGTATTAAACTATCAGAGTTATCACAGAGACATACACCCATGAAAATACAACTCTCACCAAAATATAGAATCTTTCCATCATTTCCATGTCTCCTGTATGCCCTTTCCTGTCACAGGAATTTTCCATACTTTATAACCTTTAATCTTTATAACCTTTAATCTACAAGTCTGAGAGTAGAAATGGCTGGAGTCATTTTTTTAATACTGGGATTGAACCCAGAGCGTTTGCACTGAGCTACATCCCCAGTTGTGGGTTTCACTAAGTCACTAAATTGCCTAGCTGGGCTCAAACTTGCAATCCTGCCTCTCCCCACCCAGAGTGCTGGGATTATAGACAGTCACCACCACTTGCTCCAATTTACTGAAGGTAACGCTGAGGTAGAGTAGTGTTCTGCAACCTGCCTGTGTCAGGTAGCCCAGAAGAAAACCAAGCCATTCCTGAGGCCATTCTGAATCCAGTGCCTGCGTCACACAACTGTGCTTTCCTGGGCCTCGAAGTTCCCGGCAGGCCAGGACATCCGAGCAGCTCACTTTCAAGCTAGGTGTGCTTTTAAGAATTCCTTCTGCCCTTTCTGTCTAAAGGCAGTCTTTTGTTTTCTTAAATTCAATTTCTGTTTTTCTCCGTCTTTCGTACTTTTTTTTTTTCAGAGAATCAGCATGAGACTGAATTTAGAATTTCCTTGTCAATATTACCATATTTGTTCAGAGGTTCATTGAACCACTGGTTATTTCTGGCATGTCTAGTTCCCTTTTTTAAAATTACTATTTTTAAAGACTGTGTAACCAAGACCAGAGGGAAAAAAAGAAGGTATGTGTGGGCTTCCTAAAATGCAACAACAGAAAAAATATGGGAGTGGCCGCGTTAGCCCAGGTTCTGGGCTCTGGCCTCATACTTGAACCTCTGGCCAGCTCACACCCTGACGAGAAACAGTGATTCTTCAAACAGACAGAGAATGAAACAAACCAGTGCCTACTAGAATGGAGGCTGAGGGAGGAAGAGAGAAGAACAGAAGATGTAGGTCAGACACCAATCAGATTCCTAAACTGAACAAGTTTAGCGATCTGAAGGCTTTTTTTTTTTTTTTTTTTTTTTTTGGTACGTGGGATCAAACTCACATCCTCGCACCTGCCAGGCAGGCACTTACACCACTGAGCTAAATCCCCGGCCCTATTTTTTCAGACAGGGTCTCACTATGCAGTTCAGGCTGGCCTTGGACTCACTTTGTAGCCCAGGTTGGTCTGGAACTCACAATGATCCTCCTGCCTCAGCCTCCCGAGTGCTGGGATTAAAGGCGTGCACCACCACACCCGGCAAGATTTGAGGGCTTTTGTTTGTTTTTGGTTTTGAGTGCTTCACTATGTTACCCAGACTGGCATCACACTGCTGGGCTCAAGTGATCCTCCTCCTCCTGCCTCATCTTCCCCAGTAGGTGGAACCACAGGTGTGAATCCCTGTGCCTGGCTGCAATTTAGAGACTTTCTTTTTTCTTTTTCTTTTTTTTTTTTCAGGGAGCGAATTTTGTGACATGGTCTTGCTATGTGGTTCAGGCTGGCCTTGAACTCGCTATGTAACCCAGGCTGGCCTCAAACTTTCAGCAGTTCTCCTGCCTCAGCCTCTCAAGTGCTAAGATTACAGGTGTGCATCGCCATTCTCAGCTGGAGATTTAGACGTGAGACTTAAAAGTAATTGTATTGCATGTAGGATTCATGCTGAATATGTTGATTTTAGTTGATCTTGCTACAAAAGCAAACACAGCATAAAGGAGTAGGTGTGGTATTGGATATGGTAATGTGCATCACTATAGTAACCTTTTTGCTGTATGTATCCCATGACATCATGCTGTATATTTTAACTATATGTAGTAATATTTATTTAGAAGAAAAAAAAAAAAACACAGTACATCCATACTTCTCCATTTACTCTGGACTTATATCTGCGTTGTTTTTCAAAAATAGCAGCCAAATATAAACACATAGCAAATGACCTGGTTTTGTCAGAAAGACCCACGGAGCTTTAATTTCCTAATTTCTAATTTTCCCGCTGGCCTCAGTCCGCAGCCCCTTGCTGTGTGGGCGTGGGTGTGAGGACGGGAGTGGGCAGGAGGACGCTGGGTGAGCTGAGTCAGTGCAGACTCAGGAAAGCCAAGGGGAAGTGAGAGAATTAGCACCTCCACCGGCGGAGGGCTGGGCTCCTCCATCTTGTGGACAGAAGTTCCTCTGTGGTTCCAATTCGGTGAATAACACACTTCACTGTTTCCTGTGAGGAGAACAACAGGCTGAGGATGCTTTTTCCTGAGGAGGCTGTCTGTAAACATTCATTGCCCCTGTGGTCTTGGGAAAACCAGGGCATAGTGAGAACCTATTTCTGAGCCAGGAGCTGGAGCTGCGACCCTAGGGAGACAGGAGGAGCCCGGCTGCGGGCTCTGGGCTTTGGTGCAGAGACGCCGTGGCCTTGGGGAGCTCTGGAAGCAGAGCCCGAGAAACACAAGGTTGCAGCTCGGACTGACCGCGAGCAAGGCGGGGACACAAGGCGGGGGCAGCGCCCGCACCCCGAGGGCCTGAGCCTTCTCAGACTCTCAGCTCTACCATTGCACTTCAGCCAGCATTTCCTGCCGAGGTGTGGTGGGGTGGAGAGCGTGGCTCACCCGCTGCCCTGTTCCAGTGCTTTTGGACTTACGACACATTTAAATCCTTGGACTAAGTTACACAGGAGGAGGAACTGAAGACAGTGATTGTGCCCAGGACTAGAACTCAAAGGTCATTTATCGTCTTTTTGACTCTGTCATGAGTAGAATAATGCCCTGGCTAAGGGACTTCCAAACTGAAGCAAGGTTTATAAAAGCTGCTTTCCACCACCCATTTATTTACCTCTTCACCCATTCATTTATTCATTCGACAAACACTTGTGGAATGTCTACCCCATGCCTTGTACCGTGCTGCATGCTAGGGATACAAAGGCAGAAGGGGTGAGTCCTTGTTGCCTCAGGGAGCTCCTGGGCTGGGGTGTGGGTGGGGCTGGGGCTGGGGTTGGGCAGGCTGTGCAGTGAGAACAGGATGGCCTGATCCATGCAGGGGTGGCAGAGATGACCCTGTTCTGTTGGGTGCTGATGGATGGATACTGTTCCCAAAGTCCCCAGTTGTAACACATCAGTCCCAACCTAACCCGGTAGAGTCCAAGTCTCAAGCACCACGAGAGTCCGAATTTGATTTCACCCTGTCGGTTTAGGGCTGTGAAGTATCTCTCAAGTACTTTTAGACAACTTCTACATCATACACACCTTTCACTGAAGCTGTGAGAACCCATTTCTAACATTATCATGATAATTAATAAACTGATTTTACCAATCGAAAGCCATTTTAGGCTTTCAAGTGTTGATTAGCAAAGCAACTGTTTGGTCAAGAGGCAGATCAGAAAGCCCAGTGTGGTGGCACACATCTGTGATGCCAGCTGCATGGGAGACTGAGGCAGGAATATCTCACATTCAAGGACAGTCTGGACAATTTGGCAAGACCCCATCTTTTTTAAAAACTGGAAGACAGAAGTCCCTGTAGTAGCCGATCTGAAGGACGTGTTTTCTGCTGGGAATGCTGACTATCCGCCCCAGGCTGTGAATTCTTAATCAGAATACTAGCAGCAACTTGTTTACAGCTTATCGTAAGCAACACAATATCACACATAGTACTCTATATTCTTAAATTTTCAGTGTCCAGAGCTCCTAAGAAGAATAAATACCTATTGACAACATACACTTACGTAACATCTCACAAAGCACTATATAATTGTATTGTATTTTCTTTCTCCTCAAAGATTATAGTCATTGTTCATTTCTAAAAATAAGATGCTGTGGGAAGATTTTAAGCAAGCCTAATTTAATTTTTACCCTTTTGTATCATTTGCCTTTTCTACCTGGCTATCAGTTGAATTTTTTCTTTATCCTTGGCGTTCAGTAGCCAAATTCTGTAACAGTTTTTCTTGGAACATGGTACGTGCTTTTGATTGTTTATTTAAAATTTTATTTAAGGGTACTATAAATACAGAATGTTTTAAAAATCAAAGGTTTTAGAGCTCAGTGAATTGTCATACCATAAACACACCCAGATAACCGTCACCCGGGTTAAGAAATAGAACATCCTCAGCAATCCAAGAACATTCCTGGGGTCCCCTTCCAGGCACAGCCTCCCTGAGAATAACCACTTTCCACAATTCTAAGATCATAAATTACGTTTTCCCTGCTTGAATTGTACTTAAGTGGAAACACACGCACAAAAAGTACTCTTCTGTATGGTTTCCTCTGCCCAACATTATGTCCTTGAGAGACACGCATGTTCCAGAAAGCTAGAAATCATTCCTTTTCTTTGCTATGGAGTATTCCATGCTACTGCGGATGACCATTTTGCTGATTCAGGTGTGTGGCCCTTAGAAGAATACTCCCGTGTAGTCTTTGGTTGTCCGTATTGTACCATTGCTCTAGAGTTTTTCATTATCTAGAATTGTGTTTATATACTTAGGCGTTCAGTGGGTGGATCATAAGGTATTTACATGTTTGACTTTAGATAGATCTTGCCCTGTTTTGAAAATGGTTGCATGGTTTATACCCGCTCCAGTAATGTATGAGGGTTCCAGGAGCCTGACGTTACCCACCAGTGCCATTCTGTTGGGCGTGTCTGTGATCTCACTTCATTTGCGTGTCCTGGATTGTCAGTGATGTTTAGGAAAGTCATCCTATGTTTAGTCATTGTTTGAATATCTCATTTGAGAAGTGCCTATTCAGTTCACTTGCCGATTTTTCTGCAGGGTCATCTGTTTATTTCATATTTATTTGTAGGAATTCTTTGTATTATTATGGGTACCAGGACTTTTAAGGTTCTATGTGTTGCAAATAGCCTCATTGTATCTTCAATGAATAGAATCTTACAGTAGTCTAACTTGTTAGTCCTTTCTTTTGTTAAAAAAATTGTGATGGAAAATACATAGCACAAAGTTGACCACGTTAACCATCCTTTAAGTGTGCAGTTCAGTGGTGTTATGTGTGTTCACACTGTTGGGAAATAGACCTGCAGAACTTTTCCATCTCATAAATCTGAAATTTTGCATTCATTATATACAATAATTTCTCTGTTCCTCCTTTCCCTATGGTAGCCACCTTTCTCTGTTTCTATGAGTTTGACTGCTCATGAGTAGAATTATACAGTATTTGGATTTTTGTGAGTGGCTTATTTCACTTAGCATAATATCCTCAGCATTCACCTATGTGATGATAATCAGTCCCTTTTTAAATCCATTTTTCCTTTATTTTTATTTATTTATTTATTTATTTATTTTATTTTTTTTTTGAGACAAGGTCTCACTATGTAGTGCAAGCTGGCCTCAAAGTCATGGTGCTCCTCCTGCCTCAGCCTCCCATGTGCTGGGATTACAAGTGTGCACCACCATGCCCAGCCAGTTTTTCCGTGTTTTTAAAATCAGGTTTAGAAAGTTTCCTTGTGGCTGTCATATCTAAGTTTTTTTGTTTTGTTTTTGTTTTTAATTATGTTGAATTTCTGAGGGAGGTGCATTGAGACAGGATCTCACTGTGCAGTTCAGGTTGGCCTTAAACTCTCAACAATCCTCCTGCCTCAGCCTCCCAAGTGCTGGGATTACAGGTGTGTGCTACCAAACCTGGCTTATCATATTGACTTTTGTTAGATACTTTTCTGGTACACTTTTTTGCAAATGTTAAAGCAAACATTTGTACATTTCTGAGATAAACCTAACTTGGTGTAAGTATTCTTTTTAATATACTGGCCTGCTCTGTTTAATATAGTAACATATTACTGAATGTAGTTTGGCAACATTTTATATGGGATTTTGCATTTCTGTTTAATGAGATTGGCTTGCAATATTACTTTCTCATGTCTTTGCCAGGTTTTAGTACCAAGATTACATTGATATTTAAATAAGTTGGGAACTGTTTCTATTTCTGTCCTCAAGATTTTGTGTAAGATTAGAATTATTGCTGGGGATTTAGCTCAGCGGTGTAAGTGCCTGCCTGGCAAGCACATGGTCATGAGTTCAACCCCTAGTACAAAAAAAAAAAGATCGGAATTATTCTGTGAAATATTACAAGAATTCATGGACAAAGCCACATGTACCTAGGGCTTCTTGCCTGTAGAGGTTC
Source organism: Dasyprocta punctata (assembly GCA_004363535.1). Taxonomy (NCBI): domain Eukaryota; kingdom Metazoa; phylum Chordata; class Mammalia; order Rodentia; family Dasyproctidae; genus Dasyprocta; species Dasyprocta punctata. The sequence goes on along the minus strand of RJWM01005012.1, from coordinate 58,059 downwards.
AGTTTTGTCAATCGTGTGTAAAATGTCTCTATTTCCTCTTGTGTCACTTTTGGTTAGTTGTACGTCTTTTAAATTTTTTCTATTTTATCAGAATTTTTAGTTTTTTTGACATAGGTTTATCATAGAATCCTGACACTGGCTTTTCTAATATCTGAAAAATCTGTGGTAATATCCGTTTCTTTTGGCTTTTGTGCATGCATGTGTGCTGGGGGACAAACTGAGGGCCTTCCTGTGCTAAGTGTGTATCCATGTACCCAGGCTGTACCCCAGGCCTGATGTTTCCTATTTGTGTCTTCTCTAGATGTCTTTTCTTTTTTCTTTTCTTGTATTGGGGATGAAACCCAGGGTTGCTCTACCACTGAGCTACATCCTGATCCTTTTAAAAATTTTTTTGTTTTGAGACAGAGTCTCCCTCAATTGCCTAGGCTAGACTCCTAGTGCTGAACCTCCTTCCTCAACCTCCGAAGTAGCTGAGATTAGAGATGTGTGCCACCATGCCCCATCTCTGAATGTTTCTTACGTAGTCTTGCTAGGAGTTTATCAATACTATTAATCTTTTCAGAGAATCAACTTTTGACTGTATAATCCCCTCTATTGTATGTTTACTTTTTATTTTATTAATTATTCTCTTTCTAAATCTCCTTCTTCTATTACTTTGTGTTTAACTTACTTTTCTTTTCCCAGATTCCTGGGATCAATGATTTTCAACCATTTTCTTTTCTAACATAAGTGCTTAAAACCATAACTTCTCTCAGCACAGTTTTTATTGCTTCCCACAAGCTGTGATGTGTCATATTTTCAGTTAGAATGTTTTCTAATTTCCTTTATAATTTCTTCTCTAACCCATAAGTTATTTAAATAGTTTTGTGTAATTTCCATGTATATGAGAATCCCCTAGTAATGTTTTACTTGTTAATTTCTTATGAGAACACATGTATGATTCAGTCCTTTAAAGTCTGCTGGTATTTCTTTTGTGGTTAGTTTTGTAGAAATTAGTCTGTGTGCACTTCAAAAGAATGTTTCTCCTACAGTTGTGGGATGTGGTCTGTGTATGTCAAGTAGGTTAGGTTTATTAAGCATGTTTTTCAGATCATATACTTACCTTTTCCTGCTTGTTCTGATTGTTAATGCTAGAGATGTTTAAAATATTCCACTATAACAATAACAAATCTATCTCTTTTTTTTTTAGTTCATGTATTTAGATTCATGCATTTTGATCTGCTTTTACTAAGTACATACAACTTTAGAATGTAATATCTTTCCGGTGGATTGAATCACTTATCTTTATGAAATAGTCCTCTTTATCTCCAGTAGTGTTTTTTGCATATAAGTCTTCTTGGCTGATTAGTCCTTTCATGAGTTTTCCCCCATTCTTTCATTTTCAAGTTCTCTGTATGCTTATAATTAAAATATGACTGTCGAAGTACCATGTATATTCTATTTCTTTGTGTAAGTTGGCAACATTTGTCTTTGCATTATAACAAAAATTCACTTTACATTTAACCATTAGTGTATTTCACTTTAAAAATGCTGTCTTTTCATTTTTTTTATGTCCTATCTGTGTTGATTTGTTTGTTTGTTTGTTTTTGAAGCAAGATCTCAATAACTTAGCCAGGTTAGCCTTGAACTTGCAACCTTCCTACTTCAGCTCTCCAAGTAACCAAAATTGCAAGCATGTAGCACTATGCCCAGCTTTTTTGTTCTTTTTTTTTTTCTGTCTTCTTGCCTTCTTTTGCAGTGATTAAGCATTTCTTAATATTACATTTATGCTCTCTATTACTTTCTAAGAAATTCTTCTGCTCTTCAGTAATTACTCTAGAAACTGTACTAAGTACCTTTGACTTATCGAAGTTTTAGATAAATTAGCACTTTCACTATTTCCTGGATAATTTAAAGCCTTTTGATTCCATTTACTTGCTCCCAACTTCAGTGTTATTTGCAAATGTTTTAAATATATATGTTGTGTGTGTATCTGTTGCTTTGTGCAGTATATTAGTCACTTTCCCATTGCTAGGACAAAATATCCAACATCTACAGCCTAAAGTAGGAGAGATTTATTAGGCTCACTGTCTTCGGTGGGTTCCGTCCATGGCCAGCTGGCTCCAAAAAGGAAACAGCATGGTGTCAGAGGACAGCTTCTTAACCCACAGCAGCCAGGAAGCAGAAGGAGAAGAAGGGAAGAATATGCACTTTTAAATCATGTCCCTAGTGACCTACTTGTAACCAGACCCCACCTCCCAATAGCACAATTAGCCATGAATTCATTAGTGAATTGATCCGCTGATAAGTATTGCACCACCATGATCAAATCACCTTCCAAAAGCCCCATCTCTGAGTACATGAGACTTTGGGGAGACATTCTATATCTAAACTGTAACTAGTAGTCAATATACATGTAAAGTTACCCCCATATTTTCCTGTGTCATTGTTCTTTCCTTCTTGCATCTCTATCTTCCATTTAAGAATCCCCTCCCCTCCCCCTCCTTTTCTCTTCTCTTTCTGTATTCCAGCCCTCTTTATTTTTCCATCTAGGATATTTTCGTGGAGTAAGAAATTCTAGGTTGGCAGTTCCCTTCTTCTAACATTTTGCAGATATCATCACATTGTCATCTGGCTTTCATTGTTTCTTTGGAAAAGTTACCCCTCAGTCTTGCAGTCTTTTAAAGGTTACTTACCTGTTTTCACAGATTGCTTTTAGGTTTTTCTCTGTCTTTGGATTTTAACAGTTTTAATTTGATGTACCTATGTGTGATATTCTATGAATTTATCCTGCTTAATATTTGCAGTGATTCTTGAACATCTCTTCATATGTTTTTTTAGTTGTGCAGAATTTTGTCTATTCCGTTTCTTGCAGAGTCTAATAGTTTTTAAATTCTGCCAAGATGTTATTTTAGTCTTCAGTTTGGTTCCTTAAATTCATAGCCACATTTTTCATAACATCTTGTTATTTTACCACCTTAGCTTTTTGCATTTGCTTTACTGCATTCATTTTCTCACTAAGTTCTGTAGTGGGAAACAATTGTAAGAAATTCTTTCTGTTCATTAAATTATTGTTTCTTCTAAGTTAAACTCTACTTTTATATGCCTCTCTCTCTCTCCTCTGGAAGAAGGAATGTTAGTTGGAAGGGAACTATTCGGCTAAATGGCATGTGCTTTTACTTTTGCTCATTTATTTGTTTTAACATTTCTGGGCTCTACTTTTTCTTCAGAAATGTTGTTGAATGTCTCATATCAAAGTTTTCTTCGCCTGAACAATGTGAAATGCTGATACTTTGGGCTCTGTCAGAAAGAATCTACCCTATTTGTTCATGTATATCTCATTACAGCATCTTTGTTTCTTCCAGGATTTATAGGCTCTCTAGTACCATTTCTGAAGGGTGAGGAGCTGAACCATCCTGCTCTTCTCTACTCTGTTCTGAAATTGTCTACTTTTCCTCCTGGAGACTAGTTTTAGAAATTTGTTGCAGTACTTTATTCCCCCCTGTTCCACATATGGTTACTGTTGGTAAAACTTATTTGCTGATATTTAATATAATTTTCTTGTTTTAAAAAATTCATCTTCAGTAAGATCTGTGTGTGTGTGTGTGTATGTGTGTGTGTGTGTATATATACACACGTGTGTGCACTCATTTGGTAGAATTTCCCTATTTGATTGTCACAGGAGAGGGAAAATAACATGAGGCTGGTTTCAACTGGACAGTGTGACTTATAATCAACCCTGATGAACAGATAATTACTTGAGGATAATACACGCTCAAGTAGCCTAGACTATAATTGGGGAGGTATAATTAAGAAGAGGCAGAGGGACAATTCATAGGAGAAAGAGCAAAGAGGTAGGCAGAATGAGGTGTGGAGTGGAAAGAGAGAGGGAAAAAGCCAGAGCAGAGGTTACACAGAGACAGGTCACGGCAGAAAGTGCTGGAAGATTTTGAGTCTCCTTTATAGTCACACATCTTTTTAGCTTTTGGGTATTTGAGTGGAATTGTGTTAACCCATAGACTGTATCAATTTTGGCATCTGATAGGGGTACGAGAAGATGATCTGTGAGAATAGTGAGGGGACACCCTGACTGGGGACCCGCCTAGACACAGGTTTCCTGTTAGCTTTCCTGTCACCATGGGTGACCTTTGGTAAAACTGTGCGAATCGCGGTTTCTTTCATTACATTGACTGAGTTCAGGGCATTGACTGAGTTTAACTTGTTTACTCCTAACAGCCAGTAGCGATAGTTGATGATCTGAAAGAAAGCAGAAATGACAAAAATTCCATGGAATAAAATAAAAGCATTGATGAGCTCTTAATAGTTTGGTATTTCGGGGCTTCAATGAGGCAACAAAGAAATACACATTAGCAAAATAATGTGTGGTCAGAGGCTTGGTCTTGTAGATAGTTCATGCACGAAGTAACAATCTATGAGCACAAGTAGAGGAAAGATTAAGAAAAAACGGTCTTGGGGAGTTACTGCTTCCTGCATTGCCCCAGTGTGAAAGGGGACTGTGTTACAGCTGCAAACACAGGAATATTCATCCTTAACAGCATCATGTCTGGAAGACAACTGGCAAATGGATATTGTTTTGCAAAAATAATTCTTCTTGTAGTGCCAAGAATATACCTTTTAAGTTTTTTAAAAAGTGAATGTAAGTGATCTGGGACAGAAAATGACTTGTCAAATGTGAGGAATGCCAGATTTGTTCGCACTTAAGAGTAAATTTTGATGAAGAATTTACCTCCCTGCCTTGTTATACTGAATGCACTAGCAGTGGGGGAGGGTGTCTTAACCACATTGCCCTTCTGAATCATTAGGAGTCAAGGCACCGAGGAGAAGCTGGGAAGAAAATATACACTCAGGCTGGAAAGGGGTGTGTGTCTCTGTGTGTGCTCCATCCCCATGTGTGCATCTATTTTTCAACTAGTCCTTCAACAATGGCATCTTTTCAGAAGGACTTTGGGTAGAGAAACTGAACAAGCAGTTCATTTCTTTTAATTTGCACGTGGTCCCATTGTCCTATGCTAGTGTGCTAGCTTAGTGGTTTAAAACAATAATCACTTATTAGCTCCAATGCATTTGGAGTTGGGCTCAGCTAGATTGTTCTTCTGGTCTTGGCTGGACTTACTCAAGTGAATGTGGGCAGCTTCTGGGACAACTGGAGCTAGCTGGTCTAGGATGACCTCAGGACATCTAGGATGGGATGTTCACATCTACTCCACAGAGTCTCTCATCTTTCAGCATCCTGGGCTTTTTCATATGGCAGCTGGTAGGAAGAAGAGCTCCAGGAGGGAGAGTGGAGGTGTGGAAGACTTCCACTGAATCCTGCAAGTCTAAAGTGCTGAGCTTAGTGTGGTGGCGCACGCCTTTAATCCCAGCACTCGGGAGGCTGAGGTAGGTGAAGTGCTGTGAGTTCGAGGCCAGCTTGGACTACAACGCGAGTACAAGGCCAACCTGAGCTACATAGTGCGACCCTGCTTCAAAAAACTAAGGCCAGGAGTTTGGCTCAGTGGCTTAAGTGCCTGTCTGGCAGGCGTGAGGTTGTGAGTTTGATTCCCAGTGCCAATAAATAAATAAATAAATAAATAAATAAAGTGCTACGCTTAACCTAAACTATACAGATAAAAAAAAAATGGTTCCCACTTCTTGATGAAAAAAGTTGCATAGCAAAAGGACTTGGTAAAGGAAAGAGTGGAGACTTGTGACCACTTTTGCAATCTTTCTAAGACAGCCAATCAGTAAACATGAATGCAAGAAAACTAATCACCTCATCCTGAGGTTGAAAATTTAACTCATGGCCTTCTTAAATCTCCATCTGGCTTCAGTATGATTTGTCTTTGTTTGCATAAGTTTTAGAGAAACTTGTCATACTGGCCTTTGTTTCATTTTGTGTTTTAAAGAGGATGGTATTTTTTTGCCCTCAAGAACTATTTAACGACTGTGTGAGAAAGTTTGTTGATCCTAGGAATCCAGAAGTGAACGGAGAACACAGATCCTGTTATCCAAGGATGACTGAGGTTCCATTTCTCCATCGCTAAGAACTTTGTATGTCTCTACCTCAGAAAGTGAAATAAAGCATTATATGTAGTTTTTAATTATACATAATTGGTGTATTACTTACTGTGTGTATGTTTAAAGAGTGTTGCATATATAGAGAGACTGAAAATGTCTCCACGAGTCCAACTGGAGGCCTAGGGACCACAACAATGTCTCACATCTGCACTGGGAAGGCCCAAAGGTCAGTGGCGGAAGCTAGAAAGTCTGTGTCAGTGGGATGAAGGGTCTGTGCCAATAGGCTGAGGAATCCACACTGGAGCCAGGAAGTGATGCTCAGAGTAAGCACAAGAGTTCTGCTCTGTATTTAATGGCTATTTAAATTGTTTCCAGTCTGTGGTTATTATGAGCATTTCTATAGATGAATTCTGGCACTCATGTGCACGTATTACTGATGAGTGTATATGTCAAAGTGGAGTTGCTGTCATGGAGCAATTTTAGTAGAAATGCCCAGTTTTCTGTAGTAGGTCATACTCCCACGAACAGTGCTTCATATGCTGGTTAATACATGATATTATCAGTCTGCTTAATGTTAGTTACTGTGCTATACAGTGGCATTTCATTGTGACTGTAATAAGCATTTCTCTCATATTAGTGAGGCTGCACAACTTTACACATTTAATGGCTATCGAGATATCTTTTTGGTGATGTGCCAATTTAAGCATTTTACCAGCTTATCTGTGCTTTGTCTGTTTAGTATTGATTTGCAAGAGTATATTTCAAATTCTAGATACAAGCTGTTTGTGGGTTATATGTATTGCCAGTATCTCCTCCAATTCTGTTCCTCTTTTTATAGTGGCTTTTAATGAACAGACATTTTAATTTTTATATAGTCCAGGAATCTATCCTTGTACCAATACCACAACCTTAAAAAGTAATCTCGTTTTATGAAATTTCATAGTATGTGTCCTCCAAGTTTTTTCTTAAGATTACCTTGTCTATCCTTAGCCTATTTTGCTTCCAAAAATGTTAGCGTCATCTTGCTAATTGAGATTTTTATTTAGAACTCTATTAAATCTATATGGATCAGCTGGACACAGTGGTACACACCTGTAATCCTAGCACTTGAGAGACTGAGGCAGGAGAATTGCAAGTTTGATCCTTACCTGAACAATTTAGCCAGACCTTTTCTCAAAATAAAAAATTATAAAAGAACTGGGGATGTAGGTCTGTTCAAAGACCCTGGTTCAACTCCCTGTACTGCAAGAAAAAAAAAATTTTTACATGGATCATTTGGGGCAAAATTTAAAAATTTGAGCCTTTCATTGCATGATCATGGTATATTTCTTCATTTATTTAAGTCTTTAATTTGCTCATCAATATTTTGTGCATTCCACATCAAGATCTTGCAATCATTTTTGTTAAATTTAGTTTAGGTTTTTTTTTTTTTTTAAGTTTCTTTGAGACAGGGTCTGGCTGTGTAGTCCAAGTTGATCTTGAACTCACTATGTAGTCCAAGCTGACCTCAAACTCATGGCACTCCTCCTACCTCAGCCTCCCAAGTGCTGGGATTAGAGGCATGCACCCCCACACCCAGCTAGGTGTTTGATATTTTATGTTATTATAAATAGCATTCATTAAATTTTTTTGCTTTCTGTTAATTGCTAGTATGTAGAAATGTAATTGATATTTATATTTAAAGCGGACCCAATGTCCTTGATAAACTCACATATTTATTGTAATGGTTTATATGTACCTTCTTTGGGTTACCTGTGATTCATAGATGATAGTGTTATTTATTCTGCTTTTCATTTCTTTTTCTGGTTCTGAACTGACTGTGCCTTTAGACTTAATGAGGTTTCTCCCTCCTTCCTTCCAGACGAGGCTGAGGCCCATATTGACTATGAGGATAATTTCCCCGATGACAGGTCTGTGTCATTCAGAGAGCTCAGGGAAGATTCCCGTTCAGAGGCAGAAGAGGACAAAGGTCGGAGAGAAGCCTCTGAAGAGACACCAAAACAAGACCGTCTGGTCTCCATTTCAGTGAGGAAAGAAAATATTGCCCGGCATAAACCTTTTGTTCCAAACGCAGCCTTGCCTGGCACTAGGCGCACAGTCCCCACAGACTTGCCAAAATCCCAAATAAACCAAAAGTACTCGTTCTGGTTTCCTGCTGAGACTTTCCACAAGCCTGATTTGGAAAGGGATGTCGGTGATGATAGCAAAAAGCGGTTTCCTGCTGGAGACAACCACAGTACAGTGAAACTGGTCCCGAGCGAGCCTGAAGCCAGGGTGACCTATGGCAGCACTGATGGCCCCTTGGGGTCATCTGTGGACAGGAATGACAGCAAAGCAGGGGACCCGGTGGTGAGCAGCAGCGATGAGTCCTGGTTAGATGGCTACCCTGTGACAGACGGGGCTTGGAGGAAAGGAGAGACAGAAGAGGACGATGGGGACAAGGGGCCTGGGTCAGTAGGACTGGATGAGAGCATTCTGGTGACTCCTGATCAGCCAGCTCTTGTGGAAGTTAAAATGCCCAAAAGTACCACCCTCACCCCCAGTGAGGGCATGGCCCAGAGTTCACTTGTTCCATCTGAGATGCTAGATATGGAGGCTTTGGCTCTCAGACCCACGAATATGTCTGAGACCGAAGGTCCTCAGGACAGGGACGATGCCTTGACCAAGCACCAGGCAACTGTACCCTGGAGAGTCACCACAGCGACATTGCCCATGGCCACTCCACCCTATGAACACACCAGCTCCACCCTGGAGACAGGAACAACAACTGCTGTCCAGCAGATGCCCAGCAATGTCCCTGCTACCAGCACGGCAGTCACCCAGCTTCCAGGGCAGACTGCTGCTCCTGAGGGCCGGGATAGCTTCCCGTACCTGCTGTCTGAGGACTTCTTGGGACAGGAGGCCCCTGGGCCAGTCGCAAGTGAGGAGGAGCTCCTTCCAACCTTGGAGCCGTGCATGGGGGATGATTGTCCCAGCCTCAGCAGAGGCCCCGTGATTGCCACCGTTGTCACCGTCCTATGCTTGCTGCTGGTCCTGGCGGGCGTGGGAGCCGTGTGGGGTTACCGCAGGTGCCAGCACAAGAGCTCCGTGTACAAGCTGAATGTGGGCCAGCGGCAAGCTCAGCACTACCACCAGCAGATTGAGATGGAGAAGGTCTAGTCCCTGCTGCCATGGACTCTCTCACAGCCACTGGGAGGAAAGTTGTTTGTGATGTATCACACTGAGAAACCCTGATAACTCATCAGAGCACAGGTGGGGCAGGACTGGTCTGTTTCTTCTCAGGTTTGTGTTCTGTGGCCTGAGAAGCGGCTCTAGAGGCACCCGGCAGGGCAGGAAGGTTCAATGGTCTCAGCACATGTGTCAGTGTCTTCTCCCCATCTGCCTGGTATTGATTGCACTAATTGATCCCAGACCCAGGCTTGGGCCCTAATTCCAATATAAGGTCTTGCTTCCTTTGTCAAGATGTTGCCCTCTTTTCCTTTTTGATGAAAGAAAATCACTGACTCTGATTCCATGTCCTGAAATGTTTGAAGTAGGTTTGATAAACTGAGTGTTTGAAAGCAATGTTGTTGAGAGCATAAATGTTAATTGCAGGAGTGGGGCACAGAGGAACAACGGGTTACTTGCTTTTAAAAGTATGTCGTCCTGGAGGGTAAAGGAGCCAGAAGCCAAGACACAGTTCACAAACTTGGAGATGTCTTTGTAATTGTCCAGGCTGACATTTTGCTCTGGGGAGGTGAGGTGTGAACACACACACACACCTCTTCTCCCTCCATTCTGTGGGACAGCCCAGCGTTTTTTTAAAAACAAGGTAAGCTTTGTACCAGTAAGGACCATTTCCTATAGTTGTCTTTGACTAGTCTGTACCCAAAACTGTCTTGAAATTTCTGCCAGGACTAATAAAATTCAATCCTTCAGTTCCTCTCTCAGGATTAACCATTTCTCCAAACTCTAGTAAAACAGAATGATATGGAGGAAAAACAATGTTTGAAGAAGGCCCAAGACTAGAGTATCTTGATAGAGAAGAAGAATTGAAAGGGAACAGGAAATGATCTGTGTTGATCTATTTTTCACTCATGGGGAAGAGTCCGGCCCAGCCTTTGAGCAGCCCATAGGGAAGAGTCCAGCCCAGCACCTAGACCATCTTATCTCACGGTGGCTCAGCATTGCTTATGACAGTAGCTCTCACAGGGTGGTCCCTGGACCATCCACATCGGTATCACCTGGAAACTAGGTGGAGATGCAAATTCTCCAGTCCTACCCCAGACTCAGGAAACAGCACCCCTGGGGGTGGAGTCCAGCCCTCTCAAATTGGAGAGCCATTGGTTTATACCCTACATGGTAAACTTTGAGGCCAGCTGAAGCACTGGAGGCATGGGACAGGTGACACCCACTGTCCATCTTGCATGAAAGTCAGGCTTTGCCACCTGCACCTAAGGCACTGTTCCAGCTGCCAAAATGCCACCTCCAACTGTCTCTCATGTGTTGACCCAGAAAATAAACATGCTGTATTTTTCTACTACGAATCAGAAATTATTTACTAATTAAATAGTTTTCAGTGGTAAAACTGATGAAGACAATGCAGTTCTTTCAAGACACCATAGGAGTCTAATAAGTGTTTTTGTGTGGTATGAGAGAAATCTTGATTTTTTAAATTATATGTAATTGGAAAATTGGTGGTGTTCCACATAAAGAGGAAAGGAATTCTTGCAGCATGTGTCCTACCCTGACACCTCTTTTCAGTGCAAGCTTTAGAAAGCTAATAGGCTAAGTAGCTTTTAAGACAGTACAGCATAGTCAAAGATCTTAATTTCCATAACTGGTACTGCAAAGGCCTGAGGTTATCGACTGGAATACCTATGCATTGGATGAAATTTAGAACAGTAGGAATGCAGTGTTTCTGCATGCACCAAAGCTTCAGAACAGAACAGAATAAGAGCCAGACACTGTATATATTTTTTAAATTAGATTTAAATCTATTACAAGATAACTTTTCTATTTTCACTATATAAAACAACTTGTGTCAACATTAGGACTGTTAGTAAGTATTGTGTAATAACCTAGAACATTGAATTTATACCAAAACATAAACAGGCAATATCAGTACAAATATGTTAATGAATTTATTACAAATTGTTAATACATGTAAATGTGTTATGTTGTAAACCTGGACTACAAAGTAAACCTAACACATCAGTTTTTAAGTTTTTATTGATTTGGTGGTGTATAAATTAATGTTAAAGGACCTAAAAATGCATGTCAAAAGGGAATGATTAAAACACTGTAAACCTAACCTGTACATCATTATGTTTGAAAACCAGTAAAGGTTTAATGCTCATAAAAACTGAGGGGGGAAAGGGCTTCATTAACACAAAGCTTCTGATATATTTTAATAAATATTTCCCCAAATATTGCTGACTATCTCTTATCTCGGGTTATTGCACCATGACTATTCTTTAAAGATTCCCTAGTATCTCGAAAACAATATCTTGATACTTGTTATACTTAATTCTACCCTCTGGAACCCTAACTCTTAGCCATGTTACCTCCTGCAGCAGGATTTCAGGGAGTTCCTGTCCCTCTTTCCTCCCTTTTCCTTACCCCAATCATAGAGGAGCAACCCAGGACCAGGCTGTTCAGCGTGTGATTCCTGCCCCAGCAGCAGGGGCACTCCCCATAGGAGCTTGGTAAAACCACAGAACCTCAGGCTCCGCCCTGGACCTGCTACATCAAAACCTGCATTGAACAAGATGACTGGTGATGGGCATGCATAGTAAAGTTTGAGAATCACCAGTCTAAGAGACCAGAACCGATTACCTCCCTCTTCTCAACTGATTTGATATTCAAAGGGTTCATTAAAGTGGGTTAGTTGGAGGAACTATTCACAAAGGTGTGAGCAGGGTTAAGAGAATCCCTAAGGGATAGTGGAGAGCTAGCAGGGGACCCCATGAGAGCTTCAGCAACAGGAAAGATGCTGCTGGGCCAGAGCTCTAACCTCACAAATGCAGCCACGGTTGGTCTGTGGCCTGGAAGAAACAGGTGTTAGAGACCCACAGCTCTGTTTTCCAGATCTCTTGCAGGTGTGTCCCCTTGGCAACAAGTCAAAGGGCAGGGGATGCAGGCAAGGTAGATCACAGAGATCAGGCTCCTAGAACATAGAGAAGGGTGGAGGAGAGTGGAGGGGCAATGGTGAAATCCAGCTCTGAGATATCAGTCCCACTTCCTCTTCCTTATGTGCCTTGTATCTCTGTGACCACCAGGAGTTCCTGCTCCCAAGCCCGCCACATTGTGGACACTATTGACAGCTCTCTGAAGTCTCCTTCACTAGACAGGTGAATCCATTTCCCAGCTGCCCTGCCAGCTGCTAAAATGCTCATAAGCATGAAGTGTACCCTGCTGACACAGAGAAATGCCTTCATGCAGGAAGTGAGACCCATCTCGACCCTGCTAGACTTAGTTGCCATGGGGATACCAAAGGCCAGCCTTCTTGCCTCAAAGGGAGACCAACTCCTAGCTCCACAGCTCCAAGATCACCCTGAAGCTGATCCCACGGAGAACACATCTCTACTTGCTGCTTTCTTCCTTTCCTTTTCGTATTGTTGGTACTGAGGATCAAACCCAGGGTCTCATAAACGCTAGCCAAGTGCTGTACCAATGAGCTACACTCCTAGCCAACTCTGCCCCCACTTTGCTTTTTTGTCTTCTGCCCCAACCTCATGGTACTGTGGTCTAGCCCCAGCCTTTAGCAAAAGAAGAGAAGCAACTTTGAGACAGGATATCACTAAGTTTCTAGTTTGCCTCAGGTTGGGATTCAATTTGCAGTCCTCCTGCTTCAGCCTCCCATAGTGTTGGGGTTGTAACACACCATCACGTCTGGCTTTTCAGCCTTTCTCCTGAGAGCACTTCGTCACTTGCACAAGGCCTTGCTTCAAGGGATCTGGACGTAGGACATGATCAGCACTCCCACTCTCATTCCCTGCATCTCCATTCCATAGTCCAAACTCTTTCACGGTGTCCTCGGGTATTCCTGGGCGGACATCAACAAAATCCCCACGCTGTCTGCCATATCTTCAAAGTGCTGATGTTCGAACTGTGACACGCACCTCTTTGTTTTTGTTCGGGACGGTTCCCCCCTCTTTCCACCAGCCTCCTCCTCTCTGCTTCCTCACTTGCCCTTTAGCACATGCGGCCGTTGTTGGCAGTCATGCCTGAAGAAGCTTCGGGTCTTTGTTCAAAACAGAGTCCAGATGTTTTTCCTACTAGAATCCCAAACCTGGACATTTTTCCTAGTAAGATTCCCAAAGCAAATCTTCCCTGGGAGAGGCATGAGCCTGCACTGCCTTAGCAGACCCTGGCTGGCTCATGGCTAGCGAGGACCACCTCTGCTCCAAGAGATCCAGGAGTCTTTAGTCTAAGAGTCCTGCCTGTTAGGTGAATGTCAGAAATTTCACGGACTCGCGAAAACAGAGCTCATTATAACGTGTGTTCTGAAACAACAGGGTGTGGCTAAGCGAGTCCCATCCAGTAGACAGAAAAGAGGACATGATGAATAAGCAAAGTAAAATGCAGACTTTCAAAACTGTTTCTGGTGCCGGGGATTTAGCTCAGTGGCTTAAGCGCCTGCCTGGCAGATGCCAGGTTGTGAGTTCGATCCCAGGTACAAAAAAAAGAAAACAAATAAAAATGTTTCTGTTTTCAACTCTATTGTCCAAGTTCTAATTTCCTACAAGAATGAGGTTGCACAGACCACCCTCATTTAAGGAAGACAGATGAAAAAGGACACCATAAAGAACATTTATAGTTTGTCCCACTGCCTGCCAACCTAAATGAGTGATAAAACTCTGGGATATCCTGGTCACATTACTTAGTTCCTTTCTATTCTTATAAAATGAGGCACTGCTATCTTCCCTGCCACACTAAAGAGGATATTGAGCCACACTATTCATTCATTCAGCAAACAATCAAGTCTGACACTGTATTTGTTGGGAGACACTGCTGGGTGCTGGGATCCGGCTGCTCATGTGCTTTCCCTGAGAGAAAAGCACTCTCGACAGCCATCACTGCTCCTGGCTTTTGTTTCTGGGGAAGGACGGAGTCAAGGCAAAGCTGGCTGGTTATGGTGTCGCCTCTGGCAGGGAGATGCCACGGGGACAGGCATGGGGACTGGGCTTGCCCCTGGCTCCAGACACAGGAAGAGCGATGCAAAAAACCTTTGGCCGAAGCCCCCTTCCTTCACCCCCCGCCCCTCTTGCACATAGTTTAAACTCTCCACACTGGGTCATTCAAGCCGGGAGCCACCAGAAAAAAGAAGTTGCTGTTTGGGTGATGGCAGATGATCAAGAGTTCAGACAGCTGCGATGAAGGATTAGTTGTGGTTTTTTTCTCAGTACCTCGCTACAAACTGTGTTGCAGTTCCGTGTTCAAACACTATTAAATGAGAATGTTTTCTCTGGCACCGATCCACCTTTTCCCCACAGTTTAAGTATTGAATTAAAAAAAAAAAAAAAAAACTCAAGTAGCTAAGGTTTACAGTTCACATTTAAAACTCAAAAACGTTATTTCCATAAATGTTGGCAGAAGCCGGCCACTGTTTATTCCACCAGCAGTCCTAATAAACCCTTTCCCACTGACAATCTAACAAATCATTTTCTGTTTGCCACTCGGTTAGGTTCAATAAAATTTTTGTGCTCTTCCAATTCCCTTAATAAGGACTCCTAAGAGCACACATTTCCTTCCTAAGGTGGCCATCGTGGTCACCATCCCCAGCAGCTCTCCTTTCTGGACTCCAGGGCTGAGTCCAGCAGCGTAGTGGCAGCCACTAGAACATCTCGAAACTCAAAGCTATTTGTGTGTTGAACGAGTTGGTCCATGCTACACTTCAGTGCTCCCGTCATCTGTGACTATGTCTATGCATAAACCTCATCGGCCCGTCGCTGCTCCCGTCAGGTCAGCAGCACCCGTGGCCCAGGGTTGGCCTCAGACCCTACCTAGTGGGCACCTCCTGTGTGGACCGTGAGTGGCACTGGGGCTGGACAGATGCCCCACCATGGCTCTCGTCTAAACAAACAGGGCAATCACTGTGCTCTGTGCTGGCGGGGCAGAGGACAACTGTGGCATCTTACGAGTAGACCTGGAAACTCCTACAAAGCTCACAGACGTGTTTGCTTTTTCAAAGGACAAACTGATGCTGAACCTATGGCATCTCGGTCCAGAACTCGTCCAGGCTCTTCCAAGAAACACGCTCAGGGAGGTGTCGGGCCAAGGTCGTTGAGTGCATCCTCACAACGGGGCTCCGTGGTAGGTTTTGAGGGAGCAGCCTACTTTTTTTTCCCCAAAGGTTGGTTTGATTTCCTTTGAAATTACAGGAAAAAAAAAAAAAAAGTAATAACTCAGCCTGAAAGCTAAGTGCTGTTCATGTTGAGCACACTGTCACCAGGGTGTCTTCTCTCAGAGGACACCACTAAAGTGGGGGCGAAGGTGCCTTTCAGACCCGATGAAAGAGGGCCAGTTTCAGAGAGCTAATAAGGATCTGCACACACACCAACTCAGCCCCTGCCTGGAACATCATTTAGGGAAAGATCACCCAGGCTCCCAGGGAAAGAAGCAGAGTAGCCGTGCAGGGCACGTCGGAGGAGTGAGTAGGAACTCCAGCCAGATTGGGGCCCTGGGGGGAGCACCTTGCATGGTCCCCCGCGGCCAGGAGCTCAGCAGCTGCTGGATATGCTATCCACACAGTAAGGGGTCCACTCTCTGGGTCCCCCACCCCACTACGGTCCTGCCCTGAGACCCTCTTCCCCAATGACTTCAGAGAAGTTTTCTCCAGTGGAATAGGGGTTGGGGCACAGAAGAGAATGGGAAGCCAGCATCCCATGGCTAACAGCCATCTCCCGCCGCAGGAGCCCACAAAAAGCCAACCCGTCACTGGGCATCCCCACAGAAAGGGTGCCGTGGCCACAAGTGTGCCCGAATAGTCCTCCGGGGGCACAGATAGTCTGCTGTCCCGGGCTGCTTCAGACAAGGATGGAAGTGGGACGGCTGCTGTCTCGGGCTGGGAACCTAGAACCTGCTACAGGGTTCTTGTGCAGGTGAAACAGGAAGTGCTGTCAGGAGGATGAGGGGCCCAGGAGGGAAGTCAGCGCAGAAGGAGAAACAGGAGGATGCCCCCAAGTTCCCAGGGGTTGGAAAAGTGTCCTGGGGGAAAACAGAAGCCTGAAAAGCACAGATGTGTGACAGTCCCGCCCCCAGTGAATCACCATGGTACAAAGACCCAGATTACTCTCTCCTTTTATTCTATACCAGCACACTGCGGGGAAAGCCTGTCACCCAAAGGCTAGGAAACTCTCAACTAGACAAGTATTTGAAGCAGGAAATAAGTTTCAACAAAGAAAGCTCAGCTAGGTGGGTGTGATCGTGCACACCTGGAGTCCCAGCAGTCTGGGAGGCTCAGGCAAGAGAAATGCAATTTTGAGCCCACCCTAATCAATTTAGTGATTTAGTGAGACCCAGTCTCAAAATAACATTAAAAAAAAAAAATTGAAGGGCCCAGGATGTAGCTCAGAGCCCTGGGTTCAATCCCCAGTGTCCATCCTCCCAAAAAACTCCGCTCCCAGAACCCCACACTCCCCCACTTTCCTGCTCCTAGAGATGGCATCTCTGTGGCTGACCTCGCCTCTCCTAAAGTGCCCGGGCTCGGTCCTTAGCTCTTTCTTCCTTTTTCTTCAGGCACTCCTGAATATATCTGTACTATCCATGCAGCCTCATGGCTTCCAGGGCCTCCGACATGCTGACGACTCTGCAGACCCCTGCCCTCCAGCCCCTGTCTAACTGCACACCCTGGCGACTGGGGGCCCACAGCCCTCTTTCCCAGAGAACTGCCCTCCACTGAAGTCCCACCTTCAAAGGCCCCGCTATCCCCCCAGCAGATCGCTCACAGCCAACAACTTACAGAGAGGCCATCGCAGGTTCTCCTGCGAGCACCCACACCATCAACAGCGGGCACCCGGATCCCCATCTCTGGCTCTGCCAGTGACCGGACCCGACTGCACTCCAGACCCATCTGCGGCCTGAACCTCCTACCCAGACCTCAGGCCACCAGCTGTGCACCAAATTCCACCCCGAACCCCACCCCATCTTCCCTGCTTCAGTCAATGGTGACTCTGTCCTTCCAGCTATTCAGGATGGGAACCACGATGCCATCCCCATCTCCTCACTCTCTCTTACACTCCACATTCAACTGCTGGCAAATCTCATCGGCACTGCCTGCAGAATAAATCTAGAACCGGCTGCATGGCCGAGCACAGGACCTCACAGAGCCTCCGCTGCCCACCCTGGCTTCCACCTGGCTCACTCTCAGGTTCCCAACCAAGTGGCAGCGAGAGTGACCTGGAAAAACACAGTGAAGACACTGCTCTGTTCAAAGTCCAGACAGCCCTGCCTTCTCCACATAAGCCAAACGTATGAGCCTGGCCATTAAGGCCTGATGCCATCTGTCCTTGTCCCCACCTACGCATTTATTTTTCTCTATAGCAATTATTACCTGCTGATGCCTTGTATATGTTTATTTCTGTTAACTCATTATTTTTTCCTTCCTGTGAGGATATAAGGTCTGAAAGAACAGGAAAAAAAATTTTTTCTGTTATTATATGCAGCATCTCTAGGTCTAGGTCAATGCCTAGCACTGAAAGAATGAATGATGCTGGACTTCCAAGTCAGACATAGTGCATGACTGTATTCCCAGCATTCTAGGAGGCTGGAGCAGGAGGATCACAAGTTCAAGCCCAGCCTGAACAACTTAGCAAGTACCTGTCACAAATATAAAAAAGGACTGGAGGTATAGCTTAGTGTGAGGGGCTCAGATTTGATCCTTAGTAACACACACACATACACACACACACACACACACACACACACACACAGGTAGACTCCCTCTGGCTCTCTATTTCCAACTTTGAGACATATAAACCGGGTGTTGTGCTCAACTGAGACTGGTCAACCTCTGTATGATTCTGGACAGTGTTAGGCAAAAGCCAGGCTTCTGTATTCTACACATCTACCTAGCTTGCTTTCAACGCACACAAGAAGTGGTACAGGTTAGACCATGTGGAGACCATCATGAGGCTTGGGGAAGTTTAGCCTTTCTCTTCTGCCACCTTTCCTGAGAGAGAGAAAAGAGACTAACATCTAGAAGAGCAGAGAGACCACAGAAGGTTTTCACAATCATCATACTTTAGGAGTGTTTGTTTTTCTTATTGAAAAAATAATACTGATTTTTCCGGGGAGAAAAAAACAACAAACCATGGAAGACTGTCCTCCCAACCAAAACGGCGAGAAAAGCACCTGTGAATGTGGGGGAGATGGGCGTGGACACGGGGAAGACGAAGTGAACGCAGGACGACAGGTGTGCACATGGGGAAAGCAGGTGTGAACGTGAGGGAGACAGATGTAAAATCGGGGAAGGCAGGAAAAATGCGGAAAGACAGGTCTGAACACTGGGAAGGCAGGTGTGAGGGCGGGCAAGACGGGCGGGAGACGGCGTGGCCGCGGGGGAGAGAGACTCGCCCCGTCACATGTAGTCAGGGGCGGGGAATTCCCTTTCACTGCGCAGAGCAAAGGGGAGGCTCTGAGGTATCAAAACCTGGGACATTAGGAAAAGGAGAGCAAAGGATCTGTTTCCTGAACATCAAGGTGAAGTCTCATTGGTTGCTGTGGACTAGCCCGTTTCCTCCAGGTCCAAGAGGTCATCCACGAATTCTATAACCTCTCCCTGGAAAAGACAACAGGACAGCTCGGTTAGCGGGTGCTGTCTGACTTTAAAAGTGCCGGTGGGCAGAGACAGGAGGCCACAGCTGGCTTTCACTTTGGGCCAAAGCAGCTGTCTCTACTGGGATGAATGAAGCCCAGGAACCTGATTTCTCTCTCCCAGTGGAGGGGACCTCAGCTACCACTCCCCGTGAACTCCGTGTCAAGGGCTCCGCCACCCCAACAGATGACCTGTGTGAAGGGGACAGTCCAGCGACCCTCTGGAAGGCCCCCCCATTAGCAGCTCTCCCACAAAGGTCACTATCAGCCACCTTTCTGCCACGACCACCACACATTTCTCAGACCATGGCAGCCAACCTCATTGCGACCTGCCAGCATCCCTTCCTTCGGGGATCAGCCCCCTGCAGGACCCTGTGACCCTGTCAGGCTCTGCCTCAAGGGCCTGTGCATCAATTCCTGGATCAATGACAGCACTTCCACACACAACACAGTGTAGTAGTCTCACAGCCCTGGGAGGGACAGAGTTTCATTGCTATTTTATAGATAAAAAAATTGAGACTCAGTTCCTTAATCCTAGTGATGGGTTTATCTCATACAAATTTGTATACAGAAAATTTCTCTGACAATGGCTTATTCAGAAATGTTTCACCTGAAACTGGGGTAGCAGGAAGAGTGGATCTGGAGGTCTCCTGGTCTAGCAGCTCGCAAAACTTGCTGTTCCCCAAGTTCCTCATCCATAACAAGAGGCTCTCTCTCTCTTTCTCTCTCTCTCTCCCTTTCTCTAACTTGCCATCCTCCAGCCTCAGTCTCCCAGAGTGCTGGGATTATAGGCATGAATACCTGGCTAATCAGAGAGCTCTTCCAAGCATTAATGGTGGCAAATTCCAGCTTGGAAAGCATTTTTTAGTTTGTTCCAAGTGCATCTTTAAATAATACTCCTAATGGTGGCATTTCTGTGGCCCAGCTGTCCCCAAACAAAATGACTACTCTAAGGGCCAGGAGTTTGTCTCAGTGGTGTAAGCGCTTGCCTGGCAGGTGCAAGGTAATGAGTTTGATCCCTAGTTCTGACAAAAAAAAAAAAAAAAAAAATGACTACTGTATGATCAATTAAAATTTATCAAAATGAGTTGGCTAAGACAGGATTTTTTTTTTTTTTAATCTTCTTGAGACAAGGTCTCACTAAGCAGTTAAGGCTGGCCTTGAGCTCACTTTGTAGCCCAGGCTGGTCCTCGAACTTGCAACTATCCTCCTGCCTCAGCCTCCAAAGTGCTGGGATTACAGACATGTGCCACCACACCCAGCTTAAAACAGGATTAATCAAGAGACCTCAAGGAATTGCAGAGAATGATAAAATGCTTACTCTAAGAATGTAATTTACCAAAGAAGAAGTAACTACAGTCTGAGAGAAAAATTGGGATTGGGAGTTTCTAAACCGCTTTGGAGTGCTGAGCAATTGATAAAGTCACTGTTTTGATTAAAAAGAGTTCAGCCTGATGGCTGGGTAACTCTGGTGAACTCTTGAAGCACTGCCCCATCCACATTTCGCTGTCAGGAAATGGACCACTCAGGCCCAGCTGTCCTAGAAAGCTGTACATTTCCACACCAGGCTCTGACTTTCATTAAAACACCCACAGCAACTGTCTTCTCAAGGGCCCCTTCTGTCACTCACTTCAGGGACAACTCAGCCTTCCAGTGACTCCAGCAAAGATATGAGTAATATTTTCTCTCTCAGCCAGATGTGTGCTGAGCATGAAAACTTACCTCGTCATCATCCATTATATTTTCCTTAGCGAAGTCATACAGCTCCTTCTGGAGTGTAGTCACGTTAAAGAACTGAACAGCTTCCTGCTCAGACAGAAACAGAAAACAGCTCATGTGACCAACCTTTTCATCATACTGGAGCTGGGAGGAGGGCTAATGAGGCACGGGATTTCTTTCCGGAGTGACGAAAATGTTTAAAATTAGACAAGGGTACTGCACAGCTCTGAATATATTAGCATCTACCGACCTGGGCACTTTTAGAAGGTATATGGTGTATGGGTTATATTGCAATTAAAGAAAAGTATGACCCAACCCTGAGTATATGAAAAAGATTTTGTGTAAACATGTGCATGTGTGTTAGCTGGGGAGGTGCAAAGGAAGATATATCCAGGACAACCAGGAGAGCATACAGAAATCCCATTGAAAATACAAAGATCAACTAGAAAAGAGCTTTTGAAAGTGACATTAGTGAAGGTCCTTGACAATATGCTCAAACTTTGAGTCTGTCCACCATGAGTATTAAATGATGATCCATCCACACAAGAGCCTACCATGGTCCCATTGAAAAATAACAATAAAATAGGTCATGGACGTGGCATGGAAAAATGTTCACGTTGAATTGCTAGAAAGACAAAGCAAGTTGCAAACATGGTATTAAGTATGATTCTGTTTTTGTAAAAATAAATAAATACAGCCTATATATATATATATGAGTAGGCACACAGCTCTAAAGAGAGATAAAGGATATCAAGAGAAAGTATAGGGTTATTAGAGAATTATACTAAGTAAAATAGTTCTGTAATGTTTAATATTTGAAAAGTATTTGTGAATTCAGAAATCAGAATAAAACAGCAAAATATTAGGACAAGAAAACTTACAGAAACCAATGAGAGTCCCCTAAGAGGGAGGAAGAAAAGGTGGGGAGCAAAGTGTGGAACTCACTGGTCTGGGCTGGAAATGCTCGTCGGAGAGGCCCCACTTGTCCCTGTGGTACTGGTAGTACACCAGGTTCTGCTGCATGACCTTGTCATTCTGGTCAAAGAGCAGGTAGCTGACTGCACAGGGGGCGGCATTCTTCAGGTCACTCACTGGGCGCAGGAGAGAGGCAGACAGAGGAATCAGCAAGCCACACCCCGCCATAGCCTGCCATCCCTCTCAGCCGCCACCCTTCCCGGAAGCCCAGCTCCCCAGAGGAAAAGGTCACGAGTAGGCACCACCTCTAGACGACCTGCAACCACCTGCTCACGGGCTGAGTCTCCGTGGCAGTCCGGAAGCCAGCTCTGAAGCACGCAAGTTTCTTGTTAGGCAAATGCCTTGACAGACATGTCCCTGTACCATCTCAGGACCTGGTGACCCGACCTGGTCTCCGGATCCCAGCACCAGCTGGAGAAGGTGGGTCCCAAAGTCTGGACTGTCCTGAGGCTGAGGGAAACAGGATACACCCAAAGAAGCTCAGCTGGGGTCTAAGGTGTCTGCGTCCTCTCTGGATATGACCATAACCTCCAGACACAGGTGGACCCTTCTCTGATTAAACCAGACTTGGGAGGCATACAGGACAGGGACTACCAGACTGAAAGAGATCTGAAACCACTTGGTCCTTCCATCTCCTGGAGACTGGGGTTCCCAACTCCAGCCTCCTACTTAATATTGCCCGATCCACACCACTTTTAGCATAGGGATGTTAGAGGGGTTGGGATTTGTCTTGGGGGTAAGTAGAGTGGGGCAAAGGGGAAGAAAGGCTGGGACAAGCCCCTGGGTATTTATTCTGGCACATCTGACCACAGTTTACAACCTACAACTGAGGGACCCCATTTCTGCCAAAGTTCTGGTTGGCAGGAGTAACCAGAGCTTGCGTATGAATAAATTGTGCCACCCAGCGGCTACTTCCTGTAATGACAACTTTAAAACTCAAGGGGCACAGAGGTCTGCATGGCTGCAGGGTTCAAACATGAATTGTAACACCTGCTCAAGAAATTGAGAGCAGCAGGAAGTCTAAAAAGAGTTTAAAACAGGGAAGACTTACAGGAGAATAATTTCAGGAAAGGAATTTTACTTATACTGTTTACTTCTAACCCCAGAAAGCAGAGACTTCTGGGGAGTAGCACGCAATGTTAGGAGGCTTTGGACCACCAGTCTCTGCCAATTCCTGATACTCAGGACAATTTCTGAAGCGTGTGAGTCCTCTGCAGGACCAGGAGCTGCTGGAACCCACATGTGTCTGCAACAGTAATCTCGCAGGACTCTAGCCTTGGGTACTCAGTGCCAAGCCACGTTCAGATGCATGCCAACCACACGGACTACTAGACAACATATATGTACATACTACATATGTATACATGTTTAATTTTTTTCTTTTTTTCTAAATCCTTTAGGAGGTAAGACTTTAGGAGGAAAGGGAAGGTGATTGTTGTGGGGAAAGGGAACCCAACAATAACAACAAAAAAACACAATGTGAAAAAAAAGGCTAGAGAAGCCAAGGCCACCTCTCACTCTTCCCAGGAATCCCCAAGGCCCCCGGATCCTGAGTCTGAAGGGGGAAACCAGGAGCAGGAATCCTGGCCAGGAGCTGTCCCCACTGCCTCTTCACCAGGATAGAACAGTTCCTGCCCCATCTGTCCACAAGAGTCCTCCTGTGCTTACAACTGAATAGCCGAAGTGGACACCACTCAAACAAGCAGCACGTGGCACGGTCGGTCACAGGGAAGGAGGCGAAGTCCAAACAGCCAGGGTCTGTGGTCTAACTCTAAACCGCTTCCCCTTCTCTATTGGCTTCTTTTACTTCACATATGAGGTGTGTGACGGAAACACACGATGCATGTATCCATTAAAAATTTTATTATAGTCAAAGACACAATGCATCTGGTGTGGAGAAAGGATTGTTCACCTTTTAACGGTTATCTCTTTTTTTTTTTTTTTTTGTGGCACAGGGGATTGAACTCACAGCCTCGTACCTGCCAGGGCAGGCGCTTAAGCCACTGAGCCAAACTCCCAGCCCTGGTTTTTTTTTGAGGCAGGGTCGCACTATGTAGCTCAGGCCGGCCTTGCGCCGCGTTGTAGCCCAAGCCGGCTTCGAACTCACAACACTCCGCCTACCTCAGCCTCCCAAGTGCTGGGATTAAAGGCGTGCGCCACCACGCCCGGCTTTTAACGGTTACCTCTTTTGAAGTACACCTGTTCCTTATTTTTCAAATTCTCCTTCAACCATGTCACAAATGATGCATGCCTCCCGCTGCCCCATGCTTCTTGTTGGCTAATAAAGGTGAACTGACTATGGAGGTTGACACCTTTGTTCACTAGAAGCAAGTCTCCTCCAGGTCCCCCACTGCATTTTGAAATTTGTCTTTTGCCTTTCTTTTCTTTCTTTTTTCAAATCCATTTTATTTCAAAGAGAAAAAAATAAAACAAAATTTCAAAACACAACAATCAGGGGACAACAATGGCACATACACTGCCCACTGCCATCCCCCAAATCAGTCATCCAGTGCTCAGGGCATCTGCATTCAATTGTCCAAACAGTACCAGCACTAAACTTTCTCTTTAATGAACTCAGAGAAATCAGTAGTATAACTATCTTAACTATAATTTATATATCTATATTTACACATATACTGCTTCTTTCAGCTTCTCACACTAGTTAAACAATACGATGTTTACACGTGTGTCTGATTTATTTCACTTATGAGTATGGACTCAAGTTGCATCCATTTACCCATAAAAGTCTCAAGTTTTTCCTTCTTCATAGCTGAGTAGTACCCCATCTTTTTTATCCATTTTCAGTCAATGGGAATTTAGGTTGTTTCCAAGATCTGGCTATTACAAATTCTGCTGCTACGAACATGGGTGCACATATACCGCTGTGATATGATGCTTTTAATTCTTCGGGGAGGATACACAGAAAGGGAATACCTGGGTCAAATGGGACCTCCAATTCTAGCTTTTTGAGGAATCTCCACACTGATTTCCACAGTTGCACCAGTCTACACTGCCACAACAGTGGAGATGTGTTCCTTTTCCCCCACAGCCCCTCTAGCATTTGTTATTGTTTGATTTCTTGATAATAGTCATTCTTTCTGGGGTGAGAGGGAATCTCAGTGTTGTTTTAATTTGTATCTCTCAAATGACCAGTGATGTTGAACATTTTTTTATATATTTATTTCCCACTTGTATTTCTGCATCTGAGAGATGTTATTCATCTCAGATGCCCATTTTAGGATTTTTTTTTTTTTTTTTTGGCGGCACCAGGGATCAAACTCAGAACCTCACACCTGCCAGGCAGCCACTTAAGCCACTGAGCCAAACTCCCAGCCCTAGTTTTTTGAGGCTGGGTCACACTATGTAGCTCAGACCAGCCTTGTGCTCACCTTGTAGCCCAACCTGGCCTCGAACTCACAATGTTCCTCCTACCTCAGCCTCCCGAGTGCTGGGATTAAAGGCGTGCACCACCATGCCTGGCTGGATTGGGTTTTTTAATCTGAGAGCACAGATTTTTTTGAGTTCTTTATATGGTCTCAACAATAATCCTTTGTCTGAGGAACAGCTGGCAAACATTTTTTCCCACACTGTCAGTTGTCTCTTCACTCTGTTGGTGGTTTCTCTTGCTGTGCAAAGCTTTTCAGTAGGATGAGATCCCAGTTGTTGATACTTTCCAATAGTTCCTGTGCAATCGGGGTTTTGCTCATAGTCTTTGCCTACACCAATGTCTTCAAGAGATTTACCTGTTCTACCTTCCAGCAGATTTAATGTTTCTGTTTTAGATCTTTGATCTATTCTGAATTTACTTTAGTGCATGGTGAAAGATATGGGTACAACTTTAACCTTTGGCATATGCACAGCCAGTTTTTCTAGCACCATCTATTAAAGAGGCTTTCTTCCAGTAAATATGTTTGGCACCTTTGTCTAAGATAAGGTGGCTTAATACGTCTGGAGTAGTCCTAACCTGTTCCACTGATCTTTGGGTCTGTTTTTTTATGAGTACCACACTGTTTTTATTACAGTAACTTTATAATTTCAAGTCAGTGATTGTGATGCCCCCTGCCTTGCCTTTGTTGCCTAGGATTGCCTTTGCTATTCTAGGTCTCTTCTGGTTCCAGTTGAGTTTTAGGATTGTTTTCTCTAATTCTGTGAGATATGCTATTGGAATTTTGATTGAGATTGCATTGAATCTGATTAACAGTTTTGAAAGTATGGCCATTTTCACTATATTGGTTCTTCCTACCCAAGAGCACAGGATATCTCTCCATTTTCTAATATCCTCTTCAATTTCCTTTTTCAGAGTACTGTAATTTTCAATGTAGAGGTCTTTTACATCCTTACCTAGATTGACACCTAGGTATTTCATTTTTTGGATCCTATTGTGAAAGGTGTTATTTCCCTGATTTCTCTCTCAGTGACTTTGTTAATTGTGTACAGGAAGGCTATTGAATTTTGAGTGTTGATTTTGTATCCAGCTACACTATTGAATTTGCTTAATAAATCTAGCAGTTTTTTAGTGGAGTTTTTGGGGTCTTCTATGTAGGGTATCATGTCATCTGCAAATAACGATAGTTTAACTTCTTCTTTTCCTTTTATTTTTTTCTCTTGTCTAATTGCTCAGGATGAAGTTTCCAGGACTATGTTGAATAAGGGTGGAGACAGTGGACATCCTTGTCCTGTTCCTGATTTTAGAGAGATAGTTTTCTGTTTCATTTAGTATGATGCTGACTGTTGGTTTGTCATAGATGGCTTTTATCAAATTGAGATAAAGACGATGTATTCCAACTTTTTTTTTTTTTTTTTTTTTTTTGCGGCACCGGGGATGATTGAAATCACAACCTCACACCTGCCTGACAGGCATGTAAACCGCTGAGCCAAACTCCCGGCCCTGGTTTTTTGAGGCAGGTCGCACTATGTAGCTCAGGCCGGCCTTGCGCTCGCGTTGTAGCCCAGGCCGGCCTCGAACTCACAATGCTCCGCCTACCTCAGCCTCCCGAGTGCTGGGATTAAAGGCGTGCGCCATCACGCCCGGCTTGATATTCCAATTTTCTGTAGGGTTTTTATCATGAATGAGTGCTGGACTTTGTCAAAAGCGTTTTCTGCATCTATTGAGATGATCATATGCTTTTTGTCTTTGGCTCTGTTAATATGGTGTATTACATTTATTGATTTATGTATCTTGAACAATCCCTCTTTTGTCTTTCTTTAGTCCTTGCTGTCCCCGCTTCAAGTATCCAGAAGTCTGATCAGCTCCTGGTAACTGGCACCTGAACAGGGACTGGAGACTTGAAGGAGAAGTTCCACGGGAGTGGAAAGGAGTGAAACAAGGGAAGTTCTACTGGTGTGGAATGAAGTGAAACAGGCGGTGGGGAACGCAACAGGATGTGTTTGAAGTCAGCAAAACAAAAGTGAAGATAAATAGTACTGCCAGAGAAAGGTTTTCTTAACCAGAATAATAGGGCAAAATTTGGCAGCAGAAAACCAAAGATACACGCAGTTGTTGCGTATGCTGTCAAAACAGGCAGGGGCCCAGGCTGGCACCCACTCTCTTTCACTCCCTTTCTAAAAGACTGCAAAATATTACTGAGCATAAACCATGGTTCCCGCAGGTGGGAACTTTGGACGCAGAACGCTGGGATACAGTGAGTGAAAATCTAAGGAGAGCCCGTGCTAGGGGAGAACAAATTGCCCAGGACATCTTTTCAGCACGGAATTTCATAAAATCCATATTAGAACCTTTGTGTGCTACAGTGATTGCCACTGGACCCTGTCAGGAGGGAAAAAGGAAAGTACAAGTGGCTGGAAAAAAGAAAGACTACACAGGTGATCAAAGATACAAAGATGATTATGCCAGAGGTTAAATTAAAAAAAAAAAAAGAGGACACAAAGTCGCTAACATTTTTAAGATAAAAATAAGGTATAGAAAAGAAAATACTGGTTGTGAGTAAAAGACTTTTTAAAAATTTTTATTACCAGAGATCTCTGTTAATTGACCTAAAGTCTTGATTAATTTTACATAAGAAAGTTGTTACAATTTTACTTGGTCAAATATATCTGAGTGCACTCTGGTTTTATAAATAAATTGTCTTATGTGTTTTTTTGTCTGTCTAATTTATAACTAGTTACCATATTTACAGCTGTCTTGTTTGAGGTTAACAATTTTTTTCCTTTTGGATTTCTAAAACATTAGTTTATAATTTAAGCTGGTTTATAGGTTTCATTAGTTATAGACATGCTTCCACCCAGGTTGCCAGCTGATTAAAACAACACTAAGATTGGTTTTATAAATATAATGCATATTGTTGTATATAATAATTTAAGTTTTTTATTGGTTAAAAAATAATGTGTTAAGCCGGGCGTGGTGGTGCACACCTTTAATCCCAGCACTCGGGAGGCTGAGGTAGGAGGAGCGTTGTGAGTTCAAGGCTGGCTTGGGCTACAACTTGAGCGCAAGGCCGGCCTGAGCTACATACTGTGACCCTGCCTCAAAAAACTAGGGCTGTGAGTTTGGCTCAGTGGCTTAAGTGGCTGCCTGGCAGGTGTGAGGCTGTGAGTTCGATCCTTGGTGCCGCAAAAAAAAAAAAAAAAAAGTGTTAGTTAATAAATGTTGCTAAGTATATCATTGTGATATGTTTATACTGGTTATCATCAAAAGGTTAAGGTTTTTGTGGGTAAAACAATAAGATGCTTTTGGTTCAAAATTAAATTAAGAGACAAAGGTTTTTATATGGCTATAACATTTATTATTGTTAATCTCTTGGTATACTAAATGTATTCATGCCTTCTGGGTATACAAGTCTTTTAAGATGTAAAGCTGGGATTGTTTATAGTGATAATCTTTTTCTTTTAGACTCAGATATCTGCCTTTCTCTTGTGCTCCAACTACTTGTAATAGGAGCTGCATGTCAAGCCAGCATGAGGTCATCAGTCAAACACTAGTTTGTTTTTTTAAATGCATGTGATGGGCTGGGGATATACATCAGTGGCAAAGTGCCTGCCTGGCAAGAGTAAGGTCATGAGTTCGAGTCCCAGTACCAAAATAAATAAATAAATGCATGTGATGTGTATGTTATATATGTGTCACTATATTAGGGACACTTAGGAACTGAACAGTGCAAATATAAAAATTAAAGGCTACATATTATAAGCTTCTATGGTATAGCTATAGACAGGTACATTTTTCTCAGATGGCATCCTGTTGAAAGATAGTAAATTAGGTGAGTGTTTTTTGTGTCATTCAATATTTTGTGCTCAGATTGAGACGTTAACTAAAAAGGCTATTCTATATTAAGATGTATATTTAGGTGTGTTGCAAAGTGATTGTCACACTGAAATATTATGTGTGGTTCATGATTACAAGTTTTCTCTATAAACTGTGTAACTGTTGTCTGTTAACATTCTACAGGGATTCAATTAGTAAAATAACCATGGTTTATAAAAAATAATACTTCCCTGGTTATATTTTATATTTTAAAGTGCTTAATATTCAGGTGAAATTATAATAGTTAAGCTCATTGCTCCCACTACGATATTAATATTATTGATCTTCTCTTCTGGGTGTCCAACAACTAAAGTTTAGAGGTGAGAACTAGAAAGATAACAGCCAATATTTTGGCCCTGGCCCTCCAGAAAGTCAACGAGGACCCAGAACATGGGGGAATCTTTTCTATGGGATCCTACAACTTTGGTGAGTCACTCAATCTCATGAGTAGGGAGATTGCTGGGCCCCAGAGGACAAGAATCAAGAAGTATGCGGTATGCCAAAGGAGAGTCACCAAGAAGGAAAGGTCTCTTATTCTTTCACAGAAAGCAACACGGTCAAGCAAGACCATGACTGTCTTAGTTATTTTTCTTATTGCTGAGACAAAATACCCAACACCCACCAGTTAAGGGGGGAAAGGTTTATTTAGCTCACAGTTTGTAGAGGTTTCAGTACATAACTGGCTAACTCCAAGGCAGTAGCACATGCCAAAGAGGCAACAGTTCATGGTAGAAAGAGAGGGAGGTAGGGAGGGAGGAACAGAGGGACAGAGGAAGAGGGCTCTAGAGCTCTTCCTGTCCCTTATATCTTATCCAGACTGCTAAGATTAGGGTGATGTCAATCAAATCAGTGGACTGATGCAGCAATCACCCACCCTTAATCCCAGTATTACACTACAAATCAATCACACACTCTAGATTCAGTCACCTCCAAAAAAACTTTAGGACCACATGAGGCTCTGGCAGACATCTAGACACAAACCATAACAATGGCCCATCCTGATGGCTGACACTGACAGAGTAGTTGAGAGGCTGTCTCCATGGTTCCAAAGGTAACATCTGAGGAGACTTAACTGACTTTGATCGACAGCAAGAGGTTAATTTTAATTAACACAGGTCTCACTTTAACTTGGTTTTGAACACCCAGCAAAAAAGTATAACCAAAAGATATAGAACATAATGCCATAGTGCTAAGCTAGATATAAAAAGAGGCTTCAATTGTTGACCCCTTTTGGCAGTTTCCAGCTACAATGGAAGCTGACCACTGTTATGTGTTATTAAGAAAAAAGTTACAGTAAAATCTATAAAAATTTAATAAAAATGTTTAAATTTTTCAGCTAATCTTGTCCTTCAAACCCACTACATTTTTTATTTTATTATAGCTAAAACTGGAGAGATTTATGATAAAATATCAGACTCCATTAGTAGAGGGGCCTAAGAGCCAGTGAACAACTTTTAGACTTGGCTCTTTCCCCAGCCTGCCCTTCCATTCTAGTGCTCATGCTTTGATTTTTCATTCTTTCATTTCACAGAAAGTTTATTTTTGCCTAGAAGCAACAGAACCCCAAGTGATCATACAGATAGTACCAATGACAAATGTGCCCGACTCCTTTTTCCAAGATCCACCAGATCACCTTGTGAAGAAAGTTTGTAAGTGCTAAACCACAACATAACTTCTATCTGAGGCTCATTAGATCAGCTCTCTGGAGAAAGTCCCTGACCGCAGTCTCCCCTACATCAACCCTTCTCAGCCCAAAGCAGCTATATGAAAACTACACCCCTTCTCCCCTAAACACAGTTAGGCATGGCTTTTCAAAGGGGAGAATACTGTAGACAGCTAATTAAATTACAGGCAGTTAGGGCTGAGTCTGCAACACAGAAGACAACTGTGGCCAGAGGTCCATTCATTGAAGACCAGACTTCAAGAAAAAAGGAATGGTTACACCCACATACTCACCTTTCTTTAAAAACACAATTACAAAAACAAAAAGGGGAGTATGGTTACCTCCACAAGCAGAACTAGACCTTGTCACTTTTACTTTAAATTTTTTAAAGCCACTTATTGGAAGTAAATATACTTCATCAAAACTTCACTGACAAAAGGGTAAATTGACAAGCACACCTAGCATTCAAGATCTGTGGAAAGATATCCAAACAGGATAGTGGGGTGGCCCAATGTAGTTAATCACATGGGGACGAGGGCATGCTTGTGTATTAATAGGTCATGAACTGCCACTGTGTGTGGAACATGCAGCCATGGAGAGAGATCTCCAAATCCATGGCAGAGACTGCTGCCACCAGGCCCATTTTGGATTTTACATTAGATTGATTATATTAATACGTTTGTGTCTTTTATGTCTGTTCTTACTCTGCTATAGAAACCTGACAATGCCTAGACATTCTACATTCTTAAGACATGCTGTTTCAATTTCTGCAATTAGAAAAACAAGAAGGGGGAACTGTTGGGGACCAGGTTGTATAAGGGTTAAGTTGATGACCTAATCCCCACAGTCCTGAGGTTTGTGTTATCTTGCTTTGAGGATGAAAAATTATGTGCAAAGCTACATGTTTTCTGCCTGTGTGTGGGAAAACTTTTAAGCACAGTGCTCTCAGGGTAAGACAATGCCCACGGAGGACAACAGAAAGAAAGCTAGGGCTGGGGATGTGGCTCAGTGGTAGAGTTCTTGCCTTGTGTGCACAAGCCCCTGGGTTAGACCCCCAGCACCACAAAAAAAGAAACAAGAAAGAAAAAAAAAAAGAAAGAAAGAAAGTTAGTTCTCCATTAACTTATACAGGCATCTGGTGTGGAGAAAGGATTGTTCACTTTTTAACCTTTACCTCTTTTGAAGTACACCTGTTCCTTATTTTTTCAAATTCTCCTTCAACCATGTCATGCCCCGCTGTGCTTCTTGTTGGCTAATAAAAGTGAATCAACTGTGGAGGTTAATGAGTTTTTTCACTTGAAGCAAGTCTCCTCCTGGTCCCCCACTGCATTTTGAAATTTGTCTTTTGTCTTTCTTTAGTCCTTGCCATTCCCCCTGCAAGTATTTGGGAATCTGATCAGCTCCTGACAGAAAAGTAAACATTTTAAATAGCAAAACTAAAGACACTCCTAGAGAAGACTTCCAGAACTGCTTCCATAAGTGGCAAAAACAATGAGATGAGCATGTTGTGAGGGCATATTAACAGCAATGTGTCTTTTACTGTAACCATTTTTAATGTAAATATTCACCATGTTTTTCGATCACACCTCACAGAATGTTCTCATTGATACACTCCATGCCTGGCATAGCAGCAGGGCTACTGAGATGATCTTAATGAATGGTGAGCAATAGCACCTTTGGTTTACCCACAAGAAAGGTGTTTTAGAAAGATTAAATACCTTGCCCAAGGGTCCACAGATGATTACTTACACTTATAATACGCAAACTGCAAATAATGATACATGGTAGCCACAAACTTCTCAACAGGGTAGCCTCCTATAACTGGAGTGAGGTTCTCTTCACATTGTATTTTGCATTCCAGGACTTCTATGTAGTGATCTGAAAACACACACAAATTTTCAGAGCAGTGCAGCCATTACTTTTTGTTATGCAGTCCTGAGGGTTAAACCCAGGCCTCACCCACGCTAGGCAAGCCCTCTTCCACTGAGCTACATTCCCAGCCTCATGACTTTCTTAATATGGCTACTTTTGCCTTCCATGTAAATGATGAAAACAAAAGAAAATATAGGTACAACTTTTACAATAAGAGGTTAAATCTTTATTATACAAAGCTCCTTAAGATCAAGAAAATGTCAAACACCCACTACAAAAATGGCCACAGGTTGTTAACAGAAAGTATAAAAATGGTGAACAGCCATTGTGAAGCAATGCTATGACTCCTTGCAATTAGGAAATACAATCACATCCAAGTATGGCAGTGCACATTTGTAATCCCAGTACTGTGGGAGGAAGAGGCAGGAGGATCTAAAAAAACAGAGCTAGGGATGTTGCTTAGTGTGAAGGCCCTGAGTTCAAGCCCCAGTACCCAAAAAGAAGTGAAACTTACACACCCATATTCTGTAGGAGAAAACTTTAGCAATATCTATTGAAGATTAATAGAACAAAGAGAATCTGAATATGACAATATGAGAGATATCAAAAACTACATTTTCCAGCCTCCCTTGCATTTAGGTTGGGGTCATATGCTTGATTGGGGCCAATGAAATGTTTTTTTTTTTTTTTCTTTTTTTTTTCCGGCACTGGGATTGAACTCACAGCCTCGCACCTGCCAGACAGGCACTTAAGCTGCTGAGCCAAACTCCCAGCCCTGGTTTTTTGAAGCAGGGTTGCACTATGCAGCTCAGGTCGGCCTTGCACTCGCATTGTAGCCCAAGCTGGCCTCGAACTCACAACACTCCGCCTACCTCAGCCTCCCCGAATGTTGGGATTAAAGATGTGCGCCACCACGCCCGGCCCAATGAAATGTTGATGTAACAATTAATAAGCTACTTTCAGTCCTGGTAGTGTGTAGAACCTCCCATGTGATCCTTAAACCCCTCTCTTTTATCCCTTTATACAACTTAAAGCAAAAACTAGGATGTCTGCACAGATTTTGTTGGTAAGACTATGGAGGAAAAGGCACTCTCAGACATTGCTGGTAGGAAGGCAAAGTGATACCTTAAAATACTGCATAATTACAGAAATATTTTCTGCTTGAATATTAACCCACTTCTGTAGATTTTAAAAACACAGCTCCATATTTAGGAGGAAAAAAAAGGCTTATCCACTGCAATATTGTAGGGATCAGAGCCTGGAATATATAGCTCAGTGGCACAGGCCTGCCTGGCAAGTGCAAGGTCCTGAGTTTGATTCCCAGATTCAAAGAGAGAGAGAGAGAGAGAGAGAGAGAGAGAGAGAGAGAGAGAGAGAAAGTACTTAGGAGCAAAAGACTGGAACAACCCAAATGTTTACCAGACAGTTGAATAAACTATAGTACACACACACACACACACACACACACCTGCAGTGGAGTACTAGGCAGCAAATAAAAAACAGTGACACAATCTCCATGTGTTACTTTGGATACATTAAGTGGGAAATCAAAGAATACAGTAAAAGGCATATTACTTATTTTGTATAAAAGAAAAGAACTATATAAAAATATGGATATATATATATTCTTTACAGAAAAAAGTGATTCAGACAAAAAACCTCAATAGGTATGAAATCATCAAGAGATGAGATGGAAGGGCAGAGTTTTATGAATAGCAAGTTATTATAGCCTTGCTATTAACAAGTAAATTCAAAAGAGAAAATACTAATTATATTGTGGAAAATATCTTAACCAAATGCTTAAAAATTGACATTACTGCCAGGTGTGGTGGTGCATGCCTATAATCTCAGCACTTGGGAGGCTGAGGCAAGAGGATCGCCAAGAGTTCAAGGCCAGCCTGGCCTAAACAGTAGTTTATTTATTTATTTTTGGTACCACGGATCTAACTCACAACTTTGCACTTGCCAGGCAGGCACTTGTGCCGTAACAGTAGTTTAAAGGTAGCCTGAACTTATACATAGTGAGAACCTGCCTCAAAAAAAAAAAAAAAATTGACATTACCAATAAGAAGGTGAGCAAACATGATACATGTCTGGCTATGACACCCTGAGGGACACATTTGTAGGGTTCCAGCCAGAAATGCACAACTTAGTGTAACTGTGAGATTACAGGCAGAAATCCAAATTCAGAAATATGTATAATAAATGACCCACATGTTTTAATATCATCACTGACAAAAAAAGATAAAGAAAAGCCAAGCAACTGTTCCAGATTAAAGAACAGCCAAGAAACTCCACAACTAGATAGGAAATGCGATTCTGTACTGAAAACTGCACCGAAGAAGGAAACATGCCAGAAAAGACATTATTGGGATAATTGACAGAATTAAGATATGGATGTAGATTGCATCGAAGTATTGTATCTAAAGTTCCTGAATTTAAGTACTGTGGCTATGCAGGCAATATTATTATTGTTAGAAAATATATAGAAGAAGCATTATGGGGTAAAAGGTCATCATATCTGTACCTACTTCCACACAGTTCTCAAATAAAAATAATCTATACACAAAACATGGAAAAAGTAATAAAGTAAATGTGGCACAATGTTAAAATTTGGTAAATCTGGGCGAGGACATGAGAATTCTTGCAATATCTCTATAGATTAGAAATCACTTAAAAATAAAACCTAGGTCTAGAAGTCCCCCCGCTTACCCTTGAGGGCTGTATTCCAGGAGACTCCTCGCTGCATAACTGCAGATGGTACCAAATTTTATTTTACATATACATATATTTTTTCTGTCTATCTAAGTCAGGCATGGTAAGAGATTAACAATAATAATGTATAGAAAAATAGAATAATTGTAACAATATACTGCAATAAAGTTATGTGATGTGATCTGTCTCTCAAAGTACCTCATTATACTGAACTCATCCTTGTGATGAAATGAGATGATACAAAGCCTGTGATGAGTCAGGTAAATGAACCAGCACTGTGACCTAGCTGGTTACTAGGTTACTGGGTTACTAGAACACAAGCACTGTGATAATGTGACAGTCGATCTGACAACCAGCATAGCTACGATATGACTAATGGGCAGATAGCATACACAGCATGGATATGCTAACAAAGAGATAATTCATGTCCTGGGAGGAACAGAGCAGGATGGCAAGAGACTTTACCACACTACTCATAACTGATGAATTGTTTGTCTTTGGAATTTTCCACTTAGCATTTTCCAGCTGTGGTTGACTGTAGATAACAAAACTATAGGTAAGGGAAGTACACGCTGTGTATCAAAGTAGATAAGAGCTGGGCCTCATGGTTTACCCTTGTAATACCAACACTGTGGGAGGCTGAGGCAGGCAAATATGAGCTGAGCCAGGGCAATTCAGTGATTTAGACCCTGTCTCCAGAAAAACAGGGGATGAGGGACTAGTGGGTATGTAAGTCAGTGCAAAGTCCTGGGTTCAACCCCCAGTAGTAAAAACAAACAAAAGAACAAAACAAATCAAAACTCTCCAGACAAGTACCAATTTACAAAAAAATAGAGAGGATGGAAGAACATGGAGATACAATCAGGAAAATCTAGAGTGTGGAAATCTCTGTGAAAAAAATCCAATTCCTTCAGCAGCAAGGGAGAAAAAAGACATGGAAAAATAGCCCATAGATTTAAAGATACTTAAAAGACAACAGATTTGCTACCACATGGATGAATCCTGTGGCACCGGGGATCAAACTCACAGCCTCGCACCTGCCAGACAAGCACTTAAGCTGCTGAGTCAAACTCCCGGCCCTGATTTTTTGAGGCAGGGTCGCACTATGTAGCTCAGGTCAGCCTTGCGCTCACGTTGTAGCCCAAGCGGGCCTCAAACTCACAACGCTCCTCCTACCTCAGCCTCCCAAGTGCTGGGATTAAAGGCGTGCGATACCACGCCCGGCTTGGAGGATAACATTTTGAGCACAGCCTGTGCAACTTAGCAACTTAGCAAGACTCCATCTCAAAATAAAAAGGGGGTGGGGTGGATAGCTGGACATGGTGGTGCACACCTGTAATCCCAGCACCTGGGAGGCTGAGGCAAGAGAATCACCTTGAGTTCAAGGCCAGCCTGGGCTCCATAGTGAAACCTAGTCTCAAAAGAAAGGAAAAAGGAAAGAAAGAAAAAGAAAAGAAGCTGAAGACATAGCTCAAGGCAAAGTCCTGGATTCAATCTCCAGTACTGAAAAAAAAAAAAAAAAAAAAAAAGACCTAAATGTTACTTTTCTTAAAGATTCACTCTAGTCTTCATTCCACCATTTTGTGTGCTGCAAAGTTGCCATTGCTATAATCCAAGTTACCTCAATCATGTGACTCAATGGGTCACCTTTGGGTCCATTTCTGTTTTTCCACAGCCTTGGGGGAGTCTGTATGGAGCAGGGCTGACTCAGTAGCCTCTCTGGCAG
Source organism: Dasyprocta punctata (assembly GCA_004363535.1). NCBI lineage: Eukaryota > Metazoa > Chordata > Mammalia > Rodentia > Dasyproctidae > Dasyprocta > Dasyprocta punctata. Next base: position 21,333 of record RJWM01005012.1, on the reverse strand, counting down.
GGCTGGGCATGAACTTTCTAGCAGCTCTTTCACCAGAGGCTGTGGCCAGGTCACGGGTTTATTGAGGTAGGTGCCCTCTACCCAAGTTATTCATTAACATTTGAGCTCAGCAGTTTCTCAGAGACCCCGCAAGGCCTGAGGAGACCTGTCCACTGGCAGCAGCGCTCTGAGGAAGGCCGATGCCACAGGGCAGGGGCCCATCTTCCCTGGGACAAAGCCACCCACCTGCTATGGAAAGGTAGAAATCCTTGAAGTCCTTGATCTCCCTGGAGCCCTCGCAGGCCGCGAGGCACTCGTAAAAGGCCTTGAAGAAGTCGGGAAGGGCCAGCTCCATGTCCGTGATGGCCGTTCTCCAGTTCTCGCCATTGTAGGCCCGCACTGCTCGGATGAACAGGCTCTGAAAAGCAAGGAGAAGCTGAGAAACTCGTTCCGGTCCAGCAGGAGGTGGACCTACCCCTCCAAAGGAACTGAGAACTTCGCCTCACTCTGTTTTCATTAGCCCTGGAAAAGCCACCCTGACCTTCGTTAAACATGAAGCCCATCTATAATGTGTGTTTTTTCCCCAAGGTACTGAAGACTGAACCCAGGGCCTTTACACTGAGCAACACTGCCCCCAGCACTTTTTTTATTTTTAATTTTAAGACAGGGTCTTGACAAGTTTGTAAGTTGCCCAGGCTGGACTCAAACTTGCCACTATCCTGCTTCAGCCTCTCAGAGTGCTGGGATCACACTCTGCCACCATACCTAGTTTATAACATGCTTGCTTGCATCTTTCCTTTCTTTATTTCATTTTATTTGGTGGGGAGGGTACTGGAAATCAAACTCAGGACCTCATACTTGCCAGGCAGGCACTGCACCACTGAGCGGTACCCCCAGCCCCTTCTTTCTTTCTTTTCTTTTCTTTTACTTTATTTTATTTTATTTTATTTTATTGGTACCAGAGATCAAACTCACAACCTTGTACTTGCCAGACAGGTGCTATACTGCTGAGCTATATCCCCAGCCCCTCTTTATTTTTTGAGACAGGGTTCTACCATGTAATTTAGGTTGTCCCTGAACTCACAGTGTAGTCCAGGTTAGCCTCAAACTCATGGTGGGTGATCCTCCTGTCTCAGCCTCTCAGGTGCTGGAATTACAGGTATGGGCCACTATACATAGCCTGTAATTTGCTTTATATCTAGATTTTTCTGTTTTCAATGGGTACAATTCTTATTTAGTTTAATTCAAAAAGTAGCCTGTGTGTGAAAACAAAATCAAATTCAAATCAAGAAAAAAAGTTAACAAAACTCAGGTCAGCAGTTGCCAGGAGTCAGGCACTGGAACAAAAGCTTGGGCTGGGAATGTGGTTCAGTGGTAGAGCTCTTGCCTTTCATGCACAAGGCCCTGGGTTCAATCCCCAGCACCACAAAAAAATTAAAAAAAAGCTTGACCAACAGCGACAGGGTGGAACATGTAAGGGGTGATAAAAATTCCATACCACGTTCATGAGTTATAATTGCAGATAGTTGTCACAATGCATTGAATCTTACATTTAAGATAGGAAAATACATTGCAGATACATTCACCTCAGTCAGGCTGATTTTAAACACTGAATTCAGGAAAAGACCCAAGTTTGAGAGCGGGTACCTGACACCCTGTTCCCTTCCACCATGAAGTACAAAGCAGGAGAGGCACGCGCCTGCTGGTGACAGTGATGGTGACACATACAAGGTGGCAGAAACTGCGCAGGCTTCCTGCTCATTGTCAACTGGACCACGGAAGAGACAGCAACCAGAACAGAAGGAGCAGATCAGTCTCCAAGAAATAAGGAGATCCTGGGTATGTGCAGAAACCTAACTGGAGGATGCTGCAACATGCTTGAAGCAAGCCTGGAGCTCTCCACTGAGTTCCTTTCAGCTGCTCCTGGATGCAGCATCCGAGGGCCACCTATTGGATCTGGTATGGATGGATGGATGGGTTTTCCTTACAGTACTGTTAATTGAACAAGGATCTCCCCAACACATTCATTCATTCATTCATTCATTCATTCATCTATTTATTTATTTTGAGTCAGGGAATCACAGAATTGCTCAGGCTGGCCTCAAACTTTCCATCCTCCTGCCTCAGTCTTCTGAGTAGCTAGGATTACAGGCATTTGCTACCACACCCAGGGAACCTGGACTTTTCACCACCAAGCTTCAGACCTCCAGTAGAGCGGGTGAATCTCTTTAAACTTTCTGAGCAGGCAGTGTCCCCTGGCAATGAGACAAGCAGAGAACCAAAGGACTCTTTTCCATAGAATGAATAATGAATCAAGGAGTAGCTAACTCCAGGCAGCTGGCTTTGCAGAAGCAGCAGGGTGGCAATAGCAGCAAGAAGGAAGCCAAGCAGAGTCAGGGAGCCTGAGTCCTCAGGAGGGGCCCAGCCACGCCCTGCAGGGCTCCGGGAGGGAGCAAAAGGACCTGCTGACTTCCACGAAAGCACAGTGCTCTGACCACAGGGACCCAGCTCTGCTCCCCAAACCCAGGGCACACGCAGTGAACTAAAAAAACAGGGCGCATGTCCTTTTTACATGAGGACAGCAAAGGAGCAAGAAGCAGGCAAAAGAAATCTCAACAACTTTTGGAAAGACACAATCATCAGAGGAGAATCCAGAGGGGAAGTGAGATACACATCCTGTTGGCACCAGCGAGCACAAAGGACCACGGGAGGTGGGGGACACAGAACAAAAGCAGACCTCAAAGTTCGAACAGGGGTCCTGGAGCTGAAGTTCCTCCAGCACCACTTGCCCATGCAAGCACTCACAGCTCTCAAAGCCCCTCTTCACCAGAGACTGGCAGCTCATCCTGGATGGAGACTCAACGCAGACTTTGCAAAGTCTGGAATGAGGCACAGTGGAGGCTAAGACCCAGGAAACGGAAGTCTTCACACTCAGCACGGTGAACCCCACTCCTCTCCCGACTGGCTCTCAGCTACCTGCACACAAGCACAGACACTCCAACAGCCCTGCAGAAGGCTGGACAAGTCTTCTCTGGGAGCTTGAAAGGTTCCTGGAAAGGAGGGTCCTCACCAATGAAACAGTGAGCGTGCAGTCTGATCACATACTGGAAACCATGCAAAGGTCTTGGGATCTACAAATCCTTGCAGAAATGTTCAGTCTATACCCTTGTCTTCAGCCCTGCCTCACCCTTCCCTGTGACCCAGATCCCCAGAGTCTGAGCTTAACAGAACCTGGCCAAGGTCAGTGCTCAAAAGAGTTAGATGATGCTTCATCAGAATTCTCCTTTATAGACTCACAGACTTAAGTATCCTCTGTTCTGTCAACAGCTCTTTACTTTCTACCTTTATATATATGTATACGTTGTGTGTGTAAAATAGGTCTCTCAGTTTCATCAAAAATGCAGACTTAAAAAAAATGCAGACTTATTCTTTAAGGTAATAAAGCATGAAATTATTTTATAAACTCTTGGACTATATATTTGACATGTAAAAATGTACCGTTTGTCAGCCATCTCTTAAGTTAGATGATAAATACTCCTGTATAATTTTCTTTGGTCAGAAACATTTGGACTAAGTAGCGCCACTTGGGTCAGTATTTTTTTCAGTGCCATTCATTTAGGAAACCTGACTGTCATTAGGTTGTGCAATTAGCAAAAATTTGTATTCTATGACAGAATGTAGTTTTTGCACTTCAATTTCAAATGAGGTGTTCTTCTGGAACCCAGTTTAGCAAAATTAGAGGGAAAATCTTTAGGAAGAGTTAAGAAAAAAAGCCAACACTTTCAGGCCTCAATAGTTGACTCTACTAAAGATAAATACTGTCTACTGTCTCAACTCTCCAAAGTTTACTGTGCTGTTCACCATGCTTCTCTGTGGGGTACATGAATGAAACTGGGCAGCTAAATTTTAGCTCCATACGCCTCTCATACAAACAGAAAATAAGAGGTTATTATAAACTGACTTGCAGACAAAGTAGGAACTGTCTTGCATGTTGTTTCTGTAAAGAGAGGACATTTCCCAGCCAAACACAGCATGTGCCAGTCACGCCATCGTATAGGGCAAAAAACCTGAAGGGGAGAAATGATTGTTGTAAACAATGAATTGCTTTGTATGGTCTCATTTGAAACAAGTTCTCTAAGAATCTTGCCTTTTTTGTATTTGGAAACAAATAAAAATGGAAATACGAAAAAAATGGAAACATGTTTCTACTCTGTGTTCCTAGTCATTTTTGCATGATTTCTAAAGTATGTCTTTATTTATTTATTTATTTATTTTATTTTTTTGTGGATCAAACTCACAACCTCACGCCTGCCAGGCAGGCGCTTAAGCCACTGAGCCAAACTCCCAGCCCTAAAAGTAAGTCTTTCCCATCTGAAAACTAAACAGTCAAATGACCATATGTTCAAAATGAAGAATTTAAGGAAGAGATAGCTTTAAAATCCCCATGGATGTAAAAACTCATTTCACAGATCCATTTTGTGCTTAAAAAGCCAAGCATTCCTAATGTCATAATGTTCATCAAATGTCACCAAAAAATCACTAGAGGTCTTTGATGTCAACAGTTGTCCACTGATATATTTCTTTAACAAAAATTACATTACAAACACTGTGTAAAAAAGTCTGAATCTGCTGGCCATGGTGGCACACACCTGTAATCCCAGGATGCGGCAGGACTCCTGCTGAGGCAGGAGGATCACTGAGAGTTCCAGGTCAGCCTGGTCTACACAGTGAGTTCAAGGCCAGCCTGGAATATATAGAGACCCTGGTCAAATAAATAGACAGATGTCTGACTCTACCTCATATGATTTGGTCTCCAAGTCTTTAATGTAGTCCTCGGCCCCAGGCAAGCTCTTATAATACTCCATGTTTCTCTTCATCATTTCATCGTCTGGATGCTTCAGTAGAAAGGTATGAGCTGCTGCAATGGCCTTCGGGAGATTATTTGCCTAAATACAAAGGAAAAAAGAAAATGCTCACTCAATGAATGCTCAACAGTGAATTAATTTTTTTTTTTTTTTTGTATCGGGGATCGAACTCACAACCTCACGCCTGCCAAGCAGGTGCTTAAGCCACTGAGCCAAACTCCTGGCACTCAAGGGTGAATTTTGTAAAAACAAGAATGTCTTTTCAGTAACCAGTAACTTGCTGCCAACAGTCCTTCAGTAATTTTGTGTTTGTAACTGTTAGGTTCTTCCTTGGCATGGTAGAGAAGCAAGAGCAGAAAAAGGAAAAAAGGCATTTATTGCAGGAACGGGAGGGCTATAGAAGAGTGTAAGATCCCTCCGAGGCAGACGAAGAAGCAGCGGGCTCTTACTAGGTTTGACAGGGGATGGAGTTTGAAGGGGTGGGAAATGACGTATTGACAGCTGACTGGGGTAACGCTGGCACATGTGTGAAAAGTGGGAATTTTAATTTCAGCTTGGAGGAAGCACAAGGAAGTTAACACTGGAGGGACACACTGTCGCTCTAGGGTCCACTGCCATATTGAGCAAGCACCGTGCTGAGCCTGGCAGAGCTTTGCATGGGTGGAACCCATCATTCCCGTCTTTTGGTTTTTAGAGGCGACAACTTTCTGCTTCCTGCTGAATTGGGGTGTTATGGTGGGGGCTGCTGTAGTTGCTCAGATGACAGGTTGGGCCCATGCAGAAGCTGGTGCCAGGGGTGTTGGCCAGGATGAGATGCTGCCTGTATCCTGGATTGAAGAAATCTTGAAAAAAGTTTAAATAGACAAGGAGCTATAAGCAAAAAAAAAATAACGAGTAGTATGAGGGGTGCCATCAAGTGGAGAAGATGGGGCCCAGCCTCCTAGGGAAGACCTGATGGAAGAATCTTGGTGAGAGGCCTCCTTGGTTATCTTAGGACATTTTTTAAACATATCTTTTGATTATACTTTTCTGCTGGATGTTCAAGACCAAGTTAAATTGAGACCTGTCTTAATTAAAATTAACCTCTTGCTATCTATCAAGGTCAGTTAAGTCTCCTCAGGATTTGCCTTGGAGCCATGGAGAGAGCTTCTCAGTTCTTGACAGTGTCAGCCACCAGGATGAGTCATGGCCATTGCTTGATCAGGTTGCTTTCTGTGAAAGTTTGGGGGAATTTTTCCTCCTGGCGACTCTTCTTAGGCACACTATATATTGCAGATCACACTTTTCTGTGGTCCCATAATCGTCTTGATTAGAAGAGATTCACAGAGTTATGGGATGTCGCTGGGTCCTCATTGACCTCAGAGGGCTGGAGCCACAATACTGGTTGTCCTCCTAGCCCATCTATCTTTTTAGTTTTTGGTCTATAAATCTCAGTTGTTTAACATCCAGAAGAAAAGAATGATAACATTCCAGTGTAATAAGGTAGTAAGCTTAACATTATTATTTTATCTGAATATCAGGCACCTTAGAACATAAAATAGAACCATTATTTTTATCAATCATGGATATCCTACTATTGAAATCCCTGTAGAATGTTAACAGTTACATATTTTCTACAGAAAATTTGAAATCAAAACCATACAGAATATTGTAGCATGACAATTATTTCATTTTGTAACAACTGTAGCATGACAATTATCTCATTTTGTAACAATCTGAATTTGCAGTTTGACATAAAATACCCCTTTTAGTCAATCATCCCTATCTAATACATAAAAAGCTTTTATCTAACTTGTTGACCTTTGGTGTGCTGCATATCACACAAGTTTTTGTCAAAGGCAGAGGTCAGAATCTGAAAGAAAGTCTGTCACCATAAATAATCTCTACTTTACATTTTGGAAGACCTGTAAATCTGGAGGCATGGACACATTTAATCACAGCCATATGAAAACCTTAATTTTTTAATTTGGTTATGTACCAAGAGCATCTTTTATGAAAAAACCTTATTGTACTACTTTTATAAAATTTAACCTTTTGACAATGATCAATGTAACACCCAATCACAACATTTAATATAGTATTTTTGAACAATGAGAGACTCTCAAGTCATGACACATAAACAACAGCATACATTAAATTTATATAACCTATTATAGCATTATTTTGACCAGCTGGCAAGTCAAGTGGAAGCATGCTTTTAGATCTATAACCCATATTAAATTTTGAACAAATGATCCAAAAATGCAAAAGAAAAAAGAAAGAATTGTTGAGCTCAAATAAAAAACAGCTGTCTATGGGTATAACAAAGAGACATATAGATGATCTATATAGATTGGACACAGAAACACACACACCTTAATAGACAAACACTCCATAAAATTAGAGTATACTCAAATATATTTGGCCAATTTGAATTATAATAATTCTTTTATAGTTTTTACATTTGTAAGTATAAATAGACTAGTTAGAACCTTTTTGTAGGTCAATTAACAGAGATCTCATAATAAGAAGCAAAAGGAATCAAACTTTTTATACCTGTTAAAGCAAAGATAGTTACAAGGAAGTCATGGGAATTAATCACAAGTTGGAGCTCTTTCATACAATTGTAGGGGTATGTGGAGAAGGAGCTTAGTCTAGGAGAGATTTGGGATAGATCAGAAAGAGAAAAAGGACATGAACACAGATTAAGCCTTTAGGACCTGCCTCCTCACGGAAAGGAAGGCTAGGCTGGGGTGGGCGCCATGTTAAAGGTGGTTGGGGCAGAGACAGTGCAGCAACATGTGAATGGAAAGTGGCAGCAGGCAGGAGGGGGCACAGCACGGTGGAGGTTGGGAGGAGCAAGATCAGGCACGATGGGCAGGCGGGGAAAATAGCGACAGTGGGGTGGAGGAGGAGCAGGAAGGAGAAGGGGTGATGGGGAGAGGAGGAGAAGATGGTGATGGAGAAGAACAGGAAGTCTCTCGGGGATTCGGTGGGGACAAAGGCAGAAGGGACATCAAATAGGGTCAGTGGGGTCATCAGGTGGGGGGTGGCAGTGTGGAGCAGGCCAAAAGAGCTTGGCTCCCCCACACGCCTGAATGAGGGAGGGTCGTGCTGAGGGCAAAAAGACCTGGACATAAGGAATCACTACCCACTTGCAGTTATGATAGCAAAAATCGCCTAGATGGCCGAGGGTGACATAATTGAAGGTAACCCCTTTTGGGCATTACTGAGCTTGTGCTGTGACCAAGCCATCTGGCAGTTAAAAAAAAAAAAAAAAAAGCAGCCTTCTAGGCTTAATATCTTTCTGGAGACTGAGAATTTTTAGGTATCTTAACAGGCACTCGAGTGCCGTGTCATTTTGGGGAGGTGGGAAGAAGTATTTCCCATTGTGATCGAATTAGAGGTGAGCTAAAGGCTACAAAAGCTGAGCCACAATCTCTTGGAGAGTCGTCACCCTTCTTTGGATTGTGTGTGAGAGAGAGGTCCCCAACACCTGCACCTGCCAGTCATAACCAAGGGAACAAGGCGGGAGTCACAAAGGATGCGATCTGGAAGGATGTGGGTGAAACCCTGATGTGAACTCACAATTTATGAGACAGGAACCCCGAAGCAAGAGGTGGCTCACCTGTGAGAACTGAGGTAGATCAGTGTTGGATGGAATCTAGTCATGGCAGTGGCAGAGACAAGAGAAAGAGGAAAAACGGGGACAAGAAAACACAGAAAGGCTCTTTGCCAGGGGAGCTCACACCAGGAGTTGCCCCCCAGGAGCCACTCACCCCACTGATCTGAGTCACAGCACCAAAAATGTTAGGTTTTTCCTTGGCACGGTAGAGAAGTGAGAACAGAAAAAGGAAAAAAGGGAAAAAAGGCCTTTATCGTGGGAACAGGAGGGATGCAGAAAAGTGTAAGATTCCTCCGAGGCAGACAAAGAAGCAGCGGGCTTTTATTAGGTTTGCCGGGGTGGAGTTTGAAGCGGCAGGCAGAACAACATAGTGACAGCTGATCGGGGAATGTTGGTGCACTGTGAAAAGCAGGAAGTTTAATTTTGACTTGGAAGCACACGGGAGTTACACTGGCGGGACACGATATGGCTCTAGGGCCCACTGCCACGTTGGGCAGGCACCACGCTGAGCCCAGCAGGGCTTGACACAGGTGGAAACCAACAGTAACAATGCTTCCAGCTCAGGGTTCAGTGACTTCCGGAGCCACCAAGACCTTGTCTATCCCCTCAGCAGGAGCGTCTCACCGTGCCTTTCCCTTCTACTTTGCACCATCTCTGCGCCACCTGTGTCCCAGAAGGCCAGCCAGAGGGTGCTTTTACAGCAGACTCCCTTCCCCTCCAGCTCCGAAGGAACTCAGTGGTGAGGGCCTGAGAAAGGACTGAAGGAAGGGAGGACTCTAGGTTGGGTTATTTCATCTCCTGCTGTCTCCCTGCAGTCAGCCTGGGCTATGACATCCCTTAACTGAGGGTCACAGCCTCTCTCCAGGAGGCCTTCTCCATAGAATCTCTCCTTTCAGGTTCTAGGAACTCCTTCTCCTTTGCCCCTTCTAACCAAGTGGTGGTGCTATGGCTTAGATTTAAAATGTCATGTGTTGGGCACTGGATAATGCTGATTGGATCATAGGGGCTCTAACTTTATCAGTGGCTTAATCTATTATCAATGGATTTGCAAAACTGATGATATTATTGGGGAGGTGATGGAACTTAGGAGGTAAGATTGAATAGAAGAGAGTAGGTCACGGGGCATGACCTTGGGGACTATTATCTTGACGCAGACCCCTTTGCATCTCTAACTTTAGTTCTCTCTCTCTCTCTCTCTCTCTCTCAGCAGATTTTCTCCACTATGCCCATCCCCCATGATGTTTTTGTGTCACCACAGGCTAAAAGTGATGGAGCCAGCTGACCATGGACTAAAACCTCTGAAATCATAAACCAAAATAAACCTTTTCTCCTTTTAAGTTTTTGTTATCAGGTATTTTGTCACAGTGATAGAAAGCTGACTCAAACAGGTGGTCACACTCCACTGGTACTAGACCTGGAAGACTACACGGCCTCTTATGGGCTCCCCACACACTGTGCACCTCTGTAAACAACTGCCTTGGTAACTTTCCCTCTGACTACTGTGCCACATCTTTTCTGCTGGGAACTTGACACTTTTTAACATTTCCCCAAATTTCTCATGGAACCTTCTGCCTCCATTTTCAGTGACCCTCACCACATCCTCAAGTCACTCGTCCATTCACTTGGCAAATACTTGTGAAAGGTTCTTAGGCAGGCACTGTTTCTAGGAAGTGGGTTGGTATTAATAAATAAAATGGGGAAAACCCCTACCTTCGTAAGCCATCCATTCTGAAATTCTCTCTTTTTCCTAATCACCTCAGTTAAGAGCCTCTCTTGTTGGGTGCAATGATGCACACCTGCTAACCCAGCTACTGGGAGGTTGAGGCAGGAGGATTGCAAACTCAAGGCCTGCCGAGACAACTTAGCAGGACCCTCACTCAAAATAAAATTTAAAAAGGCCTGGGATGTAGCTCAGTGAAGAGCATTTGTGTAAGGCCCTGAAGAGCTGCTTCTGTTATCCTTCTGTTCTGACTTCGCCCTTTTAACACCTCCCTGTACTCTCAGTTAATGCATCTCTCTCCCAAACCAGATTGATCCTGGTAGAGCACAGCTGTGTGTCACTGTGTCTACATTCCTGGTGACTGGCACAGTTCCTGGGACACAGTAGGACATTGTGAGTACCTGTGATTTGGACATAATGACATTATAACCACATAACATTTTCATAAAATTAACTCATAGTTTCCCTCTTTTCACTTCCTCTTCTGCTCTCTGAAGCAATGACCAGCTGACTCTGAGTTTCTCTGCCCCAGAGGAAGTTGGTGAATAGTAGAATGAAAAGGTACCCACGTGGCAGAAGCCCCGTGCTCTTGGGAGAGCTCAGCAGGTTTGAGCAGAGCGGAGATTGACAGTGGAAGACAGGAGTGGCAGGAAGAAGTGGACGGTTGGGGAGAAGACGAACAAAGGAAGTTTTCCTTCATGGTTTGCAGGAGCAGCAGTGTCCGGAGACCTGGAAATTCAGCAGCAGTGCCGAGAGGGCTGAAGCCCTTGGGGAGGACTGGTGTGTGGTGGGGGAACCTCACAGAGGCAGGTGGTGATGCTGATGCCTCCCTTTGGGGATTTGAGAAACGGAGGCCCAGCCTAATTGACGGAATCTCAGGCGCACCCTCTTGGGGGAGCGTAGACACTGCTTGTGGCTCTGCAGTCAATGCCGTGAGACACAGGGGGCAGGGACGGGAGTGTCTGGAGAGAAAAAACTAAGGGATGTGTGGGACACTCTAGATTCCTGAGAATCACAGTGTAGCACATATTTGTAACCAACTGCCTCCAGACTGAGGCAATGTTGAGGCAAAGGCCCTATGGGAGGGGGAGGTGAGTAGAGATGCTAGGCCTGGTAGCTGGAAGAAAGGGAGGGGTCTGAATGCAGGCTTTTAAAGCATGTGCCAAAGAAATTAGTCTCATTCTTGGAAAAGCATTTAAACAGAAGAGACTACAGTGGTGGTAGTGGGGTATTATCTATTTATTGTTTGTTTATTGTGGATTGCAGTACTGGAAATCAAACCCAGGGCCTTTGCACTGAGTTACATCTCCAACATCAGCAAAAAAAAAAAAAATTTTTTTTTTTTTTTTTGAGACATGGTCATGCTAACTCTCTATATTGTGCAGACTGGCCTTGAATTTGTAAAACTCCTGCCTCAGCCTCCCAGAATTCTGGGATGTGTGCCATCATGTCCAGCTCTGAATAGGCTCTTTAAAGCCACTAGTTGAGGATATCTGAGGTCTGTAAAATGGACCTTCTCCTAAAACATAAAAGGATCATTCTTGGGCTAAGGGTATACCTTGGCGATAGAGTACTTGCTTAGAGTGCCTGATACACTAGGTTCAACCCCAGCACTACAAAATTAGTAATAAAATAAAATAAAATAAAATAACTGTGGAAGCCCAGCATGGTGGTATGGGCCATAACCCCAGCTACTTGGGAGGCAGAGGCAGGAAGATTGTAAGTTCAAGACCAATCAAAATAAAATAATAAAAAGCTGGAGATATACTTCAGTACCCCCTGGATTCAGTTCCCCAATACAAAAAAAGTGGAGGAGGGTTTTATTTCCTTCACCTCAGGCTCTGCCAGCTGGAACAGCATCTCTGACAGACCCCCACAAGGGCACCCAGCACCCTGCCATGGGTTCCCGAGAGAGGCACCTGTGTGAGAAGGCCCCACACGGGAATCACATGGCAGGTCAGCCAGCTCTCTCCAGCTCAGAGTTCAATGAGCTCTACAGACCTGATGAAGTGAGGCCCAGTTTTTGCTTTGCCTCTGGGTATAATGGGCATTTCATGGAAGAGGGCAGCCAGGCAGGGAATCACCAATCATGCAGGGACTTAATGCACAAGCAGCGCTGCACTTTTCCTACAGGATCACACATCCAAGCCTCCTCGCCTCATTCCAACATTCCCAGCCCACTGTTCCTCCTCCGATGTGCATAGTATGCACGTTTATAACCACTGAAATGGAGACCTCGGAGCAGAACCGCACCGCAGCACTCACCCTCACACTGCCGCAGCATGCCTGCAGATGCCAGGAGGAACAGATGCGCCCACTGCCAACCATTTTTTACCTACCTGTAAGTTTGAGAGTGTAAACATCACTGAGAAAAAAAAAATACACTATCTCTACTAAAAATCACTTTTTCAGTGATGGCTTCAGTTGAAACAAATTGAATGAACATTCAGGTTTCTTAATAAAATCCTTATGTTCCCCTGTTCCACAAGAGATCTCAAAATACAGCCTGGTGTGGCAGCATACATCTGTAATGCCAGCACTCTGGGAAACTGAGGCAGGAGGATCCCAAGTTTGCATCCAGCCTGGGAAACTTGGTGAGTTGACAAGTTCCTGTCTCAAAACAAAAAGTGAAAAATAAACAAATAAATAAAAAATAAGGACTAGAGAGATGGTTCAGTATGCTCAATCCCTGGAACTGCAAAAAAAAAAAAAAAAAGCAAAACTCAAAATACTGAAACAGGTAATGTTCTATCCACTTGAATAAGTGTTTTAAGTACTATAAAGGGTTTTTAAGAGATGTTACAAATAGCCTAACTTCTTGAAAACCAATACCTTACAGCTACATTGAGTTAAATACTGTCCCCTCCTTCTAATACCACTTCTTCAAATTCATCTAAATTTGAATTTCTTGAAGAAATCAGAAAGTCAGGTGTGGCGGTGCATGCCTGTAATCCCAGCATGTGGGAGGCTGAGGCAGGAGGATCACCATGAGTTCCAGGCCAGCCTGGGCTACATAATAAGTTCAAGGGTATCCTGAACTACATAATGAGGTTCTGTTCAAGGAAAAAAAAAAAAAAGGAAAAGAAAAGAAAAAGAAAGAAATCAGAGCTTCTAGTATTCTCCATGTTTAAAAATAAAAAATGTCCCTACCTTGATTATATTACTTAACTTGGTTCAAACTGTATTTGCCAGAAGCTATACAAAAAAAGAGTCACACAAGTCGTTGTTAGCTTTAAAAATACTAATTGTATGAGCCAGCTGTGATTTTCAACGCTCTGAAATTTTAGTAATCTCATCCCCGGTTCTATTTTAAAACTTTCTTTTTTATTGCCAGGACAAACATTCACAAAACTGATATTTTATATAAAACTGTAACTAGTCATAGAAATAAACCAGCTTCTCTAGAATTTTCTGGAGGGTGTTTTCTGTTCTTTTATTGCTTATATGAAGGCAACATACACGTGACACTGTTTCAGTAAGTTCTGAAAAACAGAACTAACTTATCCTTCAAAGACCCAACTTTTCTCAACCAGAGGAAGTAGAAACTGGGCTTTGAGGGGGTTCTGAGGGCCAAACCCTGGGCAGACCCACCACGCTAAGGCCTCTCGGTCCAGAAACTGAATTCGCCCCGCCCCCGCACTGGGAATCGAACCCAGGGCCTTTGTACTGAGCTACATTCTCCGACCTTTTTATACATTTGAGTCACGCTCTCCTTAAGCAGCCCAATTGCCTAGGCTGGCTCCAGCTTATGACCCTCCTACTTCAGCCTTTCAGAGCACTGGGAACACAGTACAGGGATGCGCCACCATGCGCCGCTCAGCCCCTTTTTAAAACTTGGTGAGCCTGCAGACTAAGGGCTCAAAGCACGGAGAACTGCAATTTGTCGCTATTTTGGGTCAGCAATCACGGACAGTATTTAAGCAGCTAGAAGAAGGAAGCCGTGAATGTTAAACTGTAGATGAAAGACGAGAGGGTCAGCCCGATGAATCACCTCACCAGGCAGGGCTGCGTCCTCACAGCGTCCCGCCCCGCCCTAGCCTTTAGCTCCTCCTCTGGAAAAGGGGCCCGCTGGCTCCTTGGGTCCCCTTCCGCTTCACCGTGGCTGGTCCCATCTCCATGGTGAAAAGACGGGTGTAAACAGGACCTAGAGAAAGAACTCTGCCTCCGTGTCACCTAAGGCGGCGCTCATCAAGCACTTTGTTGGGTGCCAAGCAGGTGCTGCGTCCCTTGCACTTATTCGCTACCTTAAAACAGCACTTCTAAAAATAGTATTCTCATCCTTACTTGAGAAGGCGCAGGATTTGGAGGGGACCTTTGGAGGCAGTTCCGCGAGTGAGAGCCAGGTTGAGAAGGCGCTAGGGAACGCAGAAGGGGCGGGGCCCCAGGAAAGGGGCGTGTCCGGGGGAAGGGCCGGGGCTCGGGTAAGAGGCGGGGCCGGGCGGAGCCGGGCGGGGCTGACTTGCCTTGAAGTAGGCGAACTGTAGGAACTTGTAGGGTTCGCGGCGCTGGAAGTCCGCCAGGACTTCGCGGCTAGGCTGAGACTGGCGGAAGGCTGGCAGGCCCTGCTTGCAGCGCTTGAGGCACTGTGCGCGGCGCAGCAGGCCCCCGAAGAGGCGCAGCTCCGGGTAGCGGGCGACGTCCGCGGCGGGCTCGGGCTGGGGCGCCGAGCTGCAGTTGCGGTGGCAGAAGGCCTCGCTGTCGCGCAGCAGGCGGTGCAGCCGCAGGCTGATCTCCAGGTAGCCCACGCTCTCGGCCCAGTGCTCGCCACTGTACTGGTCCAGCGCATGTCTGTAGGCCGACTCGAGCGGCATGAGCTCGTCCCGCGGGAAGCTGCGGAAGCTGTAGCGCTCGTACTGGGCGCGCCCAGGGCGCAGAGCGCAGCCCGCGCACAGCAGCGCCAGCAGCGCCGCAGCAGCCCTGCGCCCCGGCTCCATCGCGGACAGCGGAAGGAAGGAAGGAAAGAAGGAGAGAAGGAAAGGAAGCAGAGGGACGGCGCGACGCGGCAGGCCCGGGCTTGGGAGGCGGGACACCAGCCTCCGGCCCGCCCCGTCCGGCCGCCCCTCCCCACCTAACCGGGATCCAGGCGCCCGCTGCGGCGCGGAAAGGGTGCTTTGAGGAGGCGCTCGGCCCACTCCTCCCTGCTGTGTGCGGAGAGTGGTACCAAGCCCTGCGATTCATTTGCGTGGAGACCTAGGTCCACAAGCTACATGCGGCCCTGGTGTTCATAGATTAGCGCTGCCTAAACTTAATCCCTTGGAGGACATGTGAAAAATTGAGATTCCTGGACCAACCGCCGAGTTCTGATTCAGCAAGCCTGGGGGTGAGGGTCCGAGGGTTTGCGTTTCTGAACGAGCACCCTGGGAAGACTGGCGCTGCGGGCCTATAGACTACACTTTGAATAGAGCTGCAAGTTGAAGACACACACACCGCATGACTTTGAATCCACTTTTCCGAATGTGCTGGAGAAACTCGTGCATGTACATTGAAAGATACAAATGGAATGTTAAAAACAGCACTTCAAGTATTACTCAAACCTAATTTCCAGGAAAGTTGTGAGGTTGGAACAAAAAACTATATACCCTTCCTCAAGATTCACAATATTGTTAACATGCCATTCGAGAGCAGTTTGTGTACTTGAGGTCCACTTGCCCTTACATCTTTCAGTAAGTGCACCCTAAAAATAAAACTACAGACAATCATCAAATTCAGGAAACAGGACAGTTATAGAAGACTAATAACCTATGTACTCTATACTGGTTTTGCCAACTGTCCCAATACAGTAATGTCTTTGCTAGCACCTTTTTTCTCTGGTAGATCAGGACCACAAATGGCATCTAATTGTCACCTCTATTTCATATCCTCTAATCTAGACTGGTCCTTCAGCTTTTGTCATGCCACTGGCATTTTTGAAAGATACAGGCAAAGACAAAAATAAGATAAGTATGATAGAAAAATATAGGCTAAAAGTAGCCAAAAAAAAAAAAAACCCTCAATTTTTTTGTCTTCCTTATTACCTTAGAAGTCATCCAGATCACTGCTGAAACTTGCATATAGACATCATAATCACTTCAGGGGTTTCTGTATTACAAGGGTTGTCAGCCCTGAATCTACCTAGTCTATTTCACTGCCCCTCAATACCGAGTACACCGCCGGGGGTGGTGGCGTACACCTTTAATCCCAGCGCTCGGGAGGCTGAGGTAGGTGGAACATTGTAAATTCGAGGCTGGCTTGGGCTACAACGTGAGCACAAGGCCGGCTTGAGCTACATAGTGCGACCCTGTCTCAAAAAATTAGGGCTGAGAGTTTGGCTCAGTGGCTTAAGCGCCTGTCTGGCAGGTGCGAGGTTGTGAGTTCGATCCCCAAAGCCGCAAAAAAAATAAATAAAAATTAAAAAAGACCGAGTACACCAAGATAAGAGTAACTGAAATAAGTTTCAGGGTTTGTAGAGACACACCCAAATGCCAGCTCCTTACAACATCTAACTCCAGAACCCTAGAGCAACACCTAGAAATCTCCAAACCTATGGTCACCTCAGATTCCAGGGACAGCAGGGCCTTCCAGACCACCACTAAGGGAGCAGAGGCAGCCCCCTTCCAAGCAAGAGCAACCATGTCTATGAGGGTCCCTCCAGAGCTACAAAACCAGAGCTGACTGGACGCTGGGCCGCCTCAGCTAATCCGTGAAAGCTGCCCTACGCGAGAGTGCATCCCCGCAGTCACTCAAGCTGCAGTCTTTTTCCTATTCGATGCTTACCAACTGTGCCTAATGGCTGTGTAAGCCTCAGAGTGACACATCCTGAAATTCTTTTTCCATGATTTGGGCCAAGAACCTACTTTTAGGCCGGGCCTAGTGGCAAATGCCTATAATTCCAGCACTTAGGATGCTGATGGAGGAGGATCACAGCAAGTTTAATGTCAGCTCGAAGTGCGTAGTGAGACCCTGTCCCAAAACAAATGAACAAACAAAAAACTACTGTTGTCAGGCCAGGTTGAGTTCTCTATCATAGAGAGCCCTTCTGGATGTTGTTGAGGTCTGGAAGAGTCCACATTTGTAATCCCAGGGAAAAGTTATTGGCGTTCCAATAAGTAATTCCAACCCACCACTTCCAGTGCAATCCACAGCAAGAATAGACAGTAAGGCATATCTGTAGTTGTGAGGAGCCAAAAGGGTCCTAAGATCAGCTACAAAGATGGCTAAACAGAACAAAAGCCTCAACCCAGGGCCAAAACCTAGTTTTATTAATTTGTGAAGAGAGGAGTGACTTGGGGATGAGTGACTGTGAGAAAGGTGGGAAGTACATGAGCACTGTGAGCTGGGTTAGTTAGGAAGCCTGAAATCACCTCTGCAATATATATAGAGAAAGAGACAGAGAGAGAGAGAGAGAGGCAAAATTAGTAATCCACATATCACAGATTGGGACAGCATCTAGTGTTCTAGGGTCATCGGTGCTTCAGTTTTGATGTGTATGCGTCGTGCCGAGATGTCACAGCTTCTTTCTCGAAGCTCAGTCCCAGCCAACAGTGTGGCATCACTCAGCCTAGCTCACATGTACTACTTGGGGGCTTGTTGGAGAGCGCTACAAAGCAGTTCTGAGCAGGATTTAAAATTTACTAATTGGCATTTTATTTATCTGCGAGCCTGTCCTAGGCCTAGGCCCCTTGCCTGGCGATGGGAGCTGATTCATAGTAAGGAAATTCTATGAATCACTGGTCCTGACCGTAGTGGCCAGTGAGGTCAGAGATACCTCAAAAGGCAAGGTAAAAAAGGTCGCAGCTGAGGACATATTGGCTCCATAATCAATTATGTTAATAGAGACTGCCCTGTAAGCATCTTACTCTGCAGGGCATCACAGTCCCGTCACAAAGGCCATTTTGGAGATAACATAGTTCTCCATTCCTGGCATTCCCTCCTCCTTGGAGATGTCCTTAAAGTAACTCCCAAGTCCTGCTCAGTTCTGGCACCACGCTCAGCACCTTCCTCAGTATCCCCTCTCTTTGTCTATTTGAAAATATATACAGGTGATCCAGAGAAACTCTTTATCTTAGCCCTCATGATAGCTGCAGAGCCAAGAACTCTGCAGGGGCTTTGATCCTCCTGGAGCCCTAAAATCATACTACTTGTCTCATTTATTTAAGCCTTTGCCATACACTAGTTCTGAAGATTGGGGATCTAGGCCAGGTCCCCGATAGGTGCTATAGGTGAGACTTCACTGACCTGTGTGTAAAAGACCATATGGATGACTCTCCTTGAATACAGAGGAGTCATCTCCATTTTGGCTAAACCTGGCCCCTATCTCCATGTACTATGTACAGAGCTGGCTTAGCTACTTCCTTTTCCCTTCAATTGGCTCTAAGCAGTGTAAATAGGGCTAGCTGAGGCACTAATGTGTAATCTTTGAAGCTAAGTGACAGCCCCGTTTCCTCACCTATATCTCCCTTTAAATGGTTGAGCCCAGTGGGATGACAGAGCCAGTGCCCCAGGACCATTACTGGGTTTGAGCTTCAATATAAGAGGCTATGACTTCCCAGGGCACAAAAGTTTACACATCAGAAACTGAAGCAATAGCTCCCTAAATGTTAAATGCTACCTCAACTGTGTTATGCAGATTGGTCTTTCTGCATATCCTTCTCTCTGCACATTGCAGAAGTGCTTTCTGGCCCCATAGCTAGCTCAGCTCACATTACTCATATAATTCCTGCCATTCTCACAGTCACTCATCTTTAGCCCCTCCCTTCTTCACGAATTAATAAAATCTGAGCTAGGCCCTGGGTAGAGCCTTTGTTCCATGAACTGGATCAGGACCCCTTGGATGCCCATAACTGTAAATATGTGTTAGCATCTTTATTCTTGCCATGGGTTGCACTGGAGGTGGTAGATTGGAATTAACTTGCCAGAATTCTAATAATGTTTCCATGGGATTACAAATATAAACTTCCCAGACTGTGACAGGGGTGGGAAAGGGGCCTCAATATTGTCACATTGCTTTAAACACTGTACATCAGTACCTCCACTAGACCCATTTGCATTGCTTAAAGCCAACTGAGAGGATAAAGAAATATCCTAGCCAGCTCTGTATGTATCAATACAGGGAAATAGGGCCAGGTTTAGCCGTAACAGAGTCAAATGCTCTTCTTTCAAGGCGAACCATCATGGTGGTCCTCCACACTCTGTCTCCTCTTTAGGGAACTTTTGCAGATCCAGTTTGGTGATTGTACCACTAAACATAAATTAGAATGATGAACAGCATCAAAAGCTGGCAAGGATATAAGGCAACAGGTACTTTCCTTCTCTGCTGGTGAGAATACAAAATGGTGCAGCCACTTTGGAAGTCAGTTTGGCAGTTTCCTGCAATACTAACTATTCTTCCTCTATGATCCAGCAACTGCACCCTTTGGTATTTACCAAATGAACTAAACTTATGCCTATAAAAGCCTGCAAATTGATCTTTATTTTATTTATTTATTTATTTATTTATTTATTTATTTATTTAGCGGCACTGGGGATTGAACTCACAACCTCATGCCTGCCAGACAGGCGCTTAAGCCACTGAGCCGAACTCCCAGCCCCTTATTATTGCCAAAATTTGGAAACAACCAGAAGTAGGTAAGTGAATTTATAAACCATGATATATCTAGATTATGGAATTTTGTTGAACACTAATAAGCAATGAGCTATCAAGCCATGAAAAGACAGGAAGGAAGCTTAAGTGTCTATTAATCTGTGAAACGAACCAACCTGGAAAAGCTGCAGACCATGATTCCAACTACACAACACTCTGGAAAAGGCAAAACTATGAAGATAATAATATATATAAGTACAACTGAGGCCACAGCACCACACCCCTCCACTCACCTGAGCTGGGGCAAAGCCCCAAGCCAACTCCCTTACCCGTGTCCTAAGGCCAATTACCCAGGGACAGAGATGGGAAAAAAAATTCAAAACCCTGGGTTCTGCCTTGGAAAACTCTGAAGTTCCAAATCAAGATACTTGTGTGCCAAAACTATTAGCACTTTTCCTCACTTGGAGCTCAGTGAAGGTTCATGCATCTCATACACCCGATTATAACAGCAAATTATGCATGGCAATCACGTTGCCAGTCATGTGATGGAAGCTCCAATAAGAGATGCCCTACACTTGTGCAACATTTTATATCCTTAAACCCAACATCCTCAGCACTTCATCATTTTCCTTTATGTAAGCCAACTCACTCTGGTGAGCACTGTCACCTGATTAAAACTTTGCTACTTTTTGCTATAGCATGCCACTTCCAATTCTTTGTCATGCACAAAAACCTGGAACCCTGTCACAGCACCCCATTACCCAAGGTAACAGTAGTAAAAAGGTCAGCGTTGTCAAGGATTATATAAAGAGAGGGATAGACAGGCAGAAAACAGAGGATTTGGGGAGTACTGAAACTGTTATATATGATAATATAATGATGGACACATGCCAACATTTGTAAAAACTCATACAGTAAATGACATCATGAATAAGCCACCATGTAGAACTAGTACAGTTAGAGACAGTGGATCTGAGTAATTAATCCCTTCCCTCCATTTAATTCTAAACATCACCTTACTGTTATTCCTGCTTCTATTGTCCTAAGAGAGGTAGAGGATAAAAAATACAAAAGCTTAGGAGATCACTGATGCTCTTTGCCTCTCCTGGCCTGAACTTCACTCTACTCCCATGTCATTGCAGGCTCATAAATATGCACTACACCTCATTATCAAGATCAGAGTGAATTCTGGGATGAGCATGTGTGCTGAGAGTCCCTAAAATGACTCAGCACCCCATCAATCATTCCTATTAATCACACCTCGAGTGAGAGATGCCTAAAGCAGATGTGGCTGGCCTTTAAATTCTGAAAGCCTGATTTATCCACCCCCTCTCTTTTTTTGTGTATTTTGTTTTGTTTTGTTTTTTGCTGTTGTTATTTTCATGTGCTTTTGACCTATGTGCAGTGCTTTTCTGTTGCTCCAGCACCTTTTTTGGTCTGTGTTATACCTTTTGCATGTATTTGCCATTGTTACTGGGTAGTCTCCTAAAATAAACATTACCAGGTTTTGGTATTCACGTCTCCTTCTGGAGTTTGAATCCAGGTTCTTCTTGTCTTGAACAAAGAATTGAATGAAAGGAGCAAAAAGTGGTGACAAAGTTTATTC